>JAQZBX010005663.1:0-37149 GCA_029593785.1 Cabassous unicinctus
AAAAAAAAAAAAAGAAAGACAAGGAAAGGAAAGAAAAGGAAAAAAAAGAAAGAAAGAAACACGTAAGGAACAGCAATAAACACCCTGGGGAAAACCGCACGCAGGGGAGGAGTTCCACACTTGTAACTGTCTTCACAAATGTGTAGATGAGACATTTAATTTGTGGTCGCAATGTTGGGATCTGATTTCCTGTGTTCTCAATGCTGGCAAATAGGGACTTTATTGCCCATGGAAGAACATCAGGGTAACCACAGGGCCACAGGCCGCCTGCATGCTCAGCAGAGTGGAAAAGCCAGCCAATGGGTCCCGCCACAGAGGTTAGCAGCACACGTAATGCTCTTAAGTAAATAATTAGTCCATCATTTAATGCCTGTGGTTTTCGTGCTATTGGATCACTTGGCCTAAAAGAAAAATTATGTTGGCCAATAAGCTATTCATTCACAAATTTTAGTGAATCCCTGTCTTCTATTACTTCCACATACCAAAACCAAAATTTTAAAGCATCAGTTGCTTTTTTAGCTTGTAAGGCCACCACACACCTCTAAAATATACTTACCACACCGTCATCTATGCATGGTCTAAAGGAACACACTGATGTCTGAGAGATAAGATTCCAGATTAGAATTGCTCCTTTTCTAGTAAAAAAAGTGCTTAACAATTCATTGAACACTGTTCACTGACAGTCTATAAAACTCCTTACAATCAGAATCCTTTGTTTTGATTATTCTATATCTTCCCTTAGTGCTCACTTCAGCTCCTTGTGCCTCTCCCAGTTCAACACTTGCTTGCTAACTATCAAGTTAATTGAAGAGAAAAATGGGAACAGTTATGTTATAGTAAATTTTCCACAAGTTGGTGTTCTGCAATAAACTAAAAATTTCTCGGGGTCTTCAATTGAATTTCATATCAAACAGGGCATCAGTTCAACACTTTAACATGAATTATGTACACAATGCTGAAATTTACATACACACATGGCTCTTTATAATTAGCCTGTAAAGGATTCCTGGAACCACGGTATTGTCACTTTTAGTACAACATGTTTTCATGTGCATCAAAGTACATTTTTTTTGTACCAAAAAGAGAGAGTATTCAAACCTATTCCAAATTTTAGGCAAAGTCCAATTGACAGTTGAGTGACCTTAAAAATAACTGGTAGGCTCCACAAAACTCTCTTTTCTTCCTCCCTTCCTCCTTCCCTCCCTTCCTTTCTAAATGCCCTGTGCCATTAGAATTAATGAATTAATCAATGAGAATATAATAATGAGTTACATAAGGGAGGGCCTGGCCTCCATGTAGCTTACTGACCAATGAGACTGATAGAGAAGTAAATGTAATTGCAGTGAAGCATGTTATCAAGCTAATTCTCATGTAGGCAGAGTCAAGCAATAAAGAGAAGACATGACAAAGCTAAGGGCAAGTGCTCCAGATGGTCTTTACCCTACTTTGGAGGCATGGGCACCTAAGCACCTAAAAAGTCAGAAGATAACTTCCTAGATACCATTGACTAAAGAGCTGAGAATCACAATATAGCTTCACCATCCATCATGACAGTCCCATTTCATTTGGCTGCTGTCATGTGCGTCACTGTAAGAATGACAGTTTTACTAAGAAGTCAGGATGTGATCAGCTATGAGAAGAAAAGAAAAGATGTCAGAGAAGGTGGTTTTATTGCTTATTGGCTTGGCTCTTCCTTGACCTATACAATTCCACTGAAGTCCTAGGTTGACCCTTTCAGGCCTGCAAGAGGAATGAATTCTCAAAGAACCTCTGGTGAAGAAGTGTGGAAAGAAAGCAAGGGTCCAGATGAATGAAAATGCAAGGAAAGCAGCCTGCCCGTTTGTTACACCAGCGTCGATCCTACCTGCAAATCAAGGCTGTCTTGTAGGCTATTTAACATGAGTAGGACATGCTACAGGTTTAAACTTTATACTGAACTAAGTCCCAAATGGTTTCCAAGTGTATCATAGCGAATGTAATAAAGAAGTCCCTTCATTCAGTCCCCACCCAAATTATTTGCACAGGAACACAGTGCCTTTGTCTGTAAAATAGCTGACAAAATAATGCTAAATTTTATGTCGTTTCACTCAGAGGAAGGCAATTTTCATATCACAACATTGTAGCTATGTTTTAAGAAGAGAACTACCATCTGTGAAATACTCACCTGAAACATATTAAGTGCTTGATACGCATTATCATATTAAATCCTTGAACAACTCTATACAACAGTTATTTTTATTCCTGTTTTATAGATGTGGAGTGTAGAAGCTCAAAGAGATATTGTCTCCAAATAACACAGCTAGCGGGGCTAGACCTAGTTGGTAAATTCTTATCTGTCCATTTCAGGATCCATTTTCTTATTGCTATTTAGAGCTGTCTCCTTGAAGAGGTATTTAAGACACAGCTTCTCCCTTAAGGATGTTATGATTTTTTACAGAAATAAGACATCTAATTGAATGTATATATTTACAGAATACCACTGTGGACAAGACATCCTGAGTTTTACAAAGATGATTACGACATAGCCCTGCCCTTAAAAAAAAAAAGGCTTCTTCGAAAGAAGACCTTAGACACCATCTAAACCCTTCATTTTCCTGATGGGGATCCAATACCGTGAACATGGAAGCACCTTACTAAAAGTCATCCGGCTCCTTATTGGCCAAGCTAGGTGTTATAAGGGTGGAGTGCTAGTGGTTTGCTCAGCTTCCTGCTGGTGCAACCAGTGTAGCTGCCCAGGACTTCTCTCTCAGAAGAGCACCCAGTCTTGGAGTTTCAATCCTGAGGCTGTTGTCATGAAATGCTTAATAACTTTGCCTTTGAACTGACACTTTGTAAGGAAGTCGCTGGGACAAAGGAGTATATGCTGGGGTTTGGAGCCTCTGCTCACTCACGATACAGCCTACCTCTTCCTCCCTGACTCCCTGGAACAGGTTCTAAGCCCCTGCTCCCCTTCCCCTCATACACTGGGCACTGACCAGCCTCCCCCCTCCCTGGCCCTGCTCAGCTACTGCCGCTGGCTTTCACCCTGGCAGGGGCATGTCAGGGATGGGTGCACGTGCCTTGAGGCATCACTGAGCAGGGAATGGCAGTGGCGGTTCCCCGGCCTAGGCTGGCACAGCTACAGTATGTTCAGTGGGTGAATGAGCAGGGGTGAATCTCTTGCCCATCCCCATCTGGGTGCTGGGCACATTACCTGGGGATTGCAATGCCTTGGGGGTCACCCATCTTCTGCAGGCTGTGGCAGCAGCTCCAGGCTTGTGTCCTGTGTGGCAGACCAGAGCTCCTAGGCACCTGGGAGGTTCTGCAAATACCCTGGGTATATCCTGGGGCCCGGGAGAGGATGGCATTAAATAGCAAGTAAAAAATACCTTGATGCATCTGGAAAGAGACCATGGAATTTAAAAAAAAGTTTTATATATTAGTATATTTACTAGTCCTTTTCCCCCGCTTTCTGAACAAGAGGCTATACATTTTCATCTTGCACTGAGCCCTGCAAATTTTGTAGTTGGTAGCAGTTACCATTCCTTGTTTGCTTCATGTGTGCCTAGTATTGTGCTAGGCACTGACAACCCTATGATGGAGCTACTGTTATTAATGAAAATTTATGACTGGAGAAATTAATGGGTTATGGCAATGTGCCTGAGGTCACACAGCTAGTTAATGGCCCCCCAGATTTGGTCTATGGGGTCCTGCAGTCGGTACTTTTACTAACTGTGCATTACCTTCTCCATCCTGCACACAGAGCCCTTTGCTGCACCACATCAGCTGCTTCCTGAAAAACCAGTCCATCCTGGGCAAAGGCACCAGCAAGAAGCAATGCTCCTGATGTCTAAAGGGAAAACAGTCAGAGCTCTGGCCATAGGAACTCCTATCAGCCGAGTCTCTGCATTTGTTCCATGTAAGATACATATTTTCTCTGCCTTCCTTAATGCAGGAACCCTGTGTGGGCTGCGTCTTGCATTCTCCCTCTTAGAAAACTGGATTTTGGGTCAGGAGACCGAACATGAAGCCACAAGGGAGTGCATAAGACATAATTTTGAATGATGACATAAAGACAGTAGTTCTGTCTTTAGCCTTGAAACCTGTGAATCACATAGAAATATATGCATAAGTAGTCTTCAGTGATTCACAGTTGAATGGTTTTTCCATATTCTTGCTAAGAATAGCACCATCCCATCCTCAGGGCAGGATATATCTGCAAAGAAATTCTACCACCTTGTAGGTTATGAAATCAGTGGAAGGGAAAGGCAGCTCTAGAAAATCACAAATGTCATTAGACACGCTTTGGTCTACAATATATTATTGTCTCTACATCTTTATCCAAGAGAAAATCACATCTGTCTCCACACTAAACCATTTCTGTTTCCCAAACATGACTGAGATGCTTGCAAAAATCTGCTTTTTTATCTAAGTTATTGAGATTTGTTTGAGAAAATAACTGCAACACATGGAGCTTCCTGTCCCCATCCCTCTCTCTCCCAAAATGCTCATTTATGGAGGAGCAGGTTTCAGTCTCTAAATGATTACTCCATGCTTGGCAGGTGGAGATTGCAGCGCCTGTTACGTTAATGATTTCTGAGGTGACGCTGAGGACTCGGAGGCTGCTTGGCAGAACAGCTAGCAGGAAACTAATGAGTATCCCAGCACGACTCTGGACCGTTAAAAAGGGGGTGCTGCAGGGAGTGGGGAGAGAAATAAATTAGGGAACTCAGCCTCTAGTAAGGATATCTGTGAAGGCTCTTAATGGAGTCTAGAAAAGAAAATTAATCACCCATAATGATTAGGGTGCGTGTGAATATATAATTTGATTCCATTTACAAATATATACATATATTTACAGAATGATGCATGGCATCAGAGAGGGTTGGGAATCACAACCTAAACTTGATTTAATCATGAGATGGGTACCAAGTGGTGTGAGTGACAATTACAGGAACATGTACTTGGGAAAATCATTCTTTTTCTAATGCACCTGTGGTAATCTTAGCTGAGATATTATAGAATTCTGCAATGAAGAGTGTACCTTGGAATTCATGATTTTAATTACTGGAGATGATCAATTAATACATTGACAAGTTAAAGGAAATTTTCAAGGGTACTAATCTAACATTAAATTATTAGTAAGAAACAGCTGTTGAAACATATAATTTCATAGTCATTAGGTTCTGATATGCAATTGTTAATCATCCAAGTAAAATAATAACAGACTAATAATTGAAATGTTGAATAATAAAACCAATAGAGAGAAATAGAATTTTCTGAAAAAATCAGGTTTTTCTTCTATATGCTTTAAGAGGTGAAAGGAGGGACTTTAGAAGAAAATTTTGATTTATATTTTCATATGTAATATATTAAATTACCCTGATGTAATAGTAAAAAAAAATAGAAAAAAAAATGATGCCTGTGACCAGTTGTTAGAAGTCTTGAGTTAAAAATTAATTCTTTACCTTGATACCTTCCTGACATTTTATCAAATCAGCTAAAATGCCTTTTTCCTTAATATCCTTGTCCTTAACCTGGCTCTCTAATGCTTGGTCCCTAAATTGAATGATCAACCAACTTCAGTGTTTGAATATCTACAAGTTTTAATTTGCTAAAGTCCTAATGCCAATAACAGATGGAAAATTATACAGGGCAGTTACTCCCAGTGAAACACACCAAGCACAAAATCTGGCCTCTGTTCAGTTGTCCAGACCATCTCATCAAAGAGCCGGAGCTGTTTAGGCAGAGAAAGAAATCCTGACCCTCCACTCCACTATCTTTTGTAAACATGTCATCTTGAGAAGCCACTTAAGCTATTTATGATTCAGTTTCATCTATAAAAAGGAGGTGATGATGGGTTATGATAGGCTGAAATACTTCAAAGTACATAAGAAGAATTTGTAAACTAAAACGTACTTCACAATGGGAGGCTTTTACCCAAAAGACACCAAAGTAATGTATATAAGATCAAAAACTTTAATAGTTAGAAAAACAAAATAACACAAAACATTGAGATAGATCAGCTTAGAACTGATACTTCGATGAGCAGAGTGAGAAATTCACATTCTTTGTGGGCATTTAAATAATCAAACTCAGACACACTGTCACTCATACACAGTGTATCTCTTCTATTAACAGCCACTGAATAGTACCAAACTACATCCGAGTGTAGCTTTTTTCCATCCAAATGCTACATCAGAAGCTAGGGATCAGAGGGGTGGCATCTGTCTCTGGATTTGCTCAATTTGGCAAAAAAAAAAAAAAAAGATCAACAGAAGAGGAGTATAACCTGGTACCACATGACCACTGAAATCTGTCTGAGCATATCATCACCCCATTTCCTGAGAGGTGTACAGAATAGTACCTGGGTGGAGAGTATGCTGCAGCAGGTCTGCTCCACCAAAATGACTTCTCCCATCATCAGAGAGGAGAGGGCAGAAGGTATAACTTTCAAAGAGGAAATGGCCATTTCATTTATTTTCAAACTCTTGGATTGTTTTTTTTTTTTACTTTTCTTTTTAGATCTATAATTAGATTTTGCCTACTTTGGAACATTTCAAGAACACTTCTGCTTATTAATTTTATGTCTTGCTTATCTAATTAACTGTATCACACTAATAAATCAGCAATTATATACCTTTTTTATACACTTGGTTTTATTGTGATCTATTTTTCTATGTTACATATGTTTGTGATAATATAGATGTGCTTAGGAAAATCAACATGTATCCAAATCCATTATAGTTTAATGGGTCAATGCTTTTAAGGGTAAGAAAGAAGATATGTGAACGTTTTGCTATATTCTCAACATTATAAATTTTAATTCCTGATTTTATTTTAATTGGCAATTCTTTAAACACTAGTTGGAGTGCATTTTTATGTATTTATTTGGCCATCTGTATTCTTTATGTATTTTATTTTCATGATAGACTTTTTGAAGTCAAGAAAATAACTAAACAGTTTTCTTTATTTCATTTAAGGACCCTTAGAATGCTAGAAAACTTACATCAGAAACAAACATGATCTTATGCTCTCAAATGCACAACACATAGTTTTCAGAAGTAGATTATGCATTTCACTTCTGTTTTGAGATAATATTAAAACAGCTTAAATGAAAACACTTTTTTTTCCTCATTGTTTCCTTGGTAAATTGTCCTTGTTTTTGGAAGATTGTATAGAGTCCACAATAATGGTGCAATTAACTATACATTAGTCTATGAACTCACTCTCTGAAATTTCAACCTGTCAGCTTATACTTTGACTGCTGATAACGTGACCTTGCAATCCTTATCCAGCCCTGTCATAGTTAAATGCAGACATCTATAAGATTAGCTTCAGGAAATGGAGTCTTAGATGAGAAAAAGAAAGGGCTCAAATTCTGAGAGGAGATATAAAAAGCCAAAGCTGTTAATGCTTGGAATGCATAAGGGGCCTTACCTCCCATTCCTGGGAGCTTGCCACCTCCTTTAACAATGATAAATTATGTGCTGGGTCAACTGCAGCGGTTGTGGTACATGTAAGACAAGATATACATTCATTTCTTTAACCAGAATAGTTTTGTGACTAACTTTCTGTAGTGTATAACGTACAGAATGCATGTAAGGAATCCTAAAATAAAGGGCAGATTATGAAGCTATGATTTATAACTACCATTTTATTCTTTAAAATGCTCTTGGTATAGTAAGACTTCTGTAATGAAGAAATTGCTATTAGCTGATGAATTAGAAAAATCATGGAATTCTTGAGAAAGGAGGAATCAGAGTTTATCTTACCTAGTCTTCTCATTTTAAAATATGAGAAAACCATGATTCTGAACGATGGAATGATTTGTCTAAGGTGACACAGCAAATTAAGTACAGACCAAATATCACAACAACAGTTTCTGATTTCTAAGTCAGAGTCATTCCACTCTGCCAAATTGTAACTGTTTTTGGCAATTGTATATTAAAAAATCAAATGCTATTGAGAAACTATTAAGAGGCAAAAAAAGAGAAAAGGAATGAGGTGCCACCTTATTTTAATTGTTTAGGCTTCTTAAAATGTGAAAACTCATAACCAAGCATTGTTAGGCCGTTCAATAATTACTGGGTAGAACAAGGTATACTTTTTTGAAAAAATGAAATGCTTTGGTGGTCCATAATGCAGACCTAAGCAAATTTCTATAGAGTACTTTTCACAGAATGTTAATGTAAACACGTTGGAACCCATTCGTTTCCAGAAGTGTCAATCCATTCTCCCTTTCACAGAAACTCTAAGCCATCATTCATAATCCACACATGTCATAAGTAAGCAACTCATTTTCTTAAAGGGGATTTAGTCACATTTCTGTTTTTGTCATTGGGATGGAACTCCAGTTAGCAGTGTCTACCAGGAAGGACCGTTTTGTACTCTTATTTCCAGGTCTACGTGTGGAAGAGCCATTACTTATTTCCCTTTAAATAAAGTGACCAAGCTGAACATGGAGAACTCCCCAAGCTCCAGGAGACTTTACGGAAAAGAACTGCCCACTCATAACTCAGGCTGGCTTAGGAAGCTGACCTCACCTTCCATCACCATGAGCTTGCAGTCATCTATGCAATGAAGTGTGACAACAACTTTAATAGCATGTGAAAACGTATTTTATTATGGGGCCATTAATTTGCCCTGCCTGCTATATGATGTTCTCCATATGCTACATGGGAAAGTGCCCTTGTGCTTTGAGGTCTTTCCTGCTCTTACAGAGTGTAGAGGTCTAATGGGTACCCTTTTCCCTGCTCTGTCCTTGGCAGAGATGAGCATCATTCTGTCATTTTGTTTGTGTGTTGAAGAGTGGAATGACATAGTTACATCTGCACGTGCACATTTTCTTTTACTATCCAGAGATCTGCAAAGCCTTGGCTTTTGAGGGCCTAGTCAATGCATTTAAGAGCATTATTATCAAGAGAATAATTTTTGGTATAGAAATAAAAAAGAAAAAGGTCCATTAATTTTAGGAAAGGGTCTAAGGGCTAAAAGAGGCCTGTGGCTATATAGATTGCTATTTATTACCCACATCAAGCAAATAACATTTGCATACCTATGTAGTGAGACTGTAGGTAAAAAGAAATAAAAATTCTTATACTTAAGTTTTTAAAAATGTACCATTTATACACACTAATATATTATGTTGTGCTTTATGACTATGTTTTGAAATCCAAAGGACTTTTAATTTCCATCTCTGTGAAAACATTGTTAACCTCTTTTATTCCAACAGATATTACCAGATATTATATTATGTTGTAGGGTTGATACAAAATAGAGATAGGGAATGGAGTAGACAGAAGGTGAATACCTGTGGTTTTTGTTTTCAAGACTCCCTTTCTGGCATATTGAATTATGGAAGTTCTTTATAAATATCTGATGAGTAAATGCACATTATAGATAAGGGAAACAAGCAGATATATTTTTCTGTAATAATTTAAGTGTTCTAATACAGGCATCTTCAGAGGATGGAGACTGAGTTTTTCCCAGGAGGTAACTTTACTGCTAACTTTTAAAAGAGAAGTTTAGAATTTCAGGAAAGAGGAAGGATTGGTGTATGGAAGTTACAATGCCAGCACTTTGCAGGAAAAAGCAGTGGATAAGGTATTTCACCAAGACTAATTTCCTGGTTCTGTTGATTTGACTAGTGTTATATTAGTTGCTAACATTGGGGGAGGCTGGATGTGTGACATAGAATATGTGAATTTTTTCAAACTTTCTATAACCTTAAAAGTAGCTCAAAACATGTTTTTTAAAAATAGTTGATTAAGGATAAGATTTTGTCTTAATGGTTATAGTAAGCAGGATCCCAACATGGCCCACAAGGTTTCCTATCCTTCTGTGTGCATGTTCTTTATAATCCTTGGGACTTTAAATACAAGGGATTTTACTACTGTAATTGGGTTATGTTATATGGCACAGTTGACATACAACTGCTCCTTCATGGGGAGATCAATTGGGTAGGCCAGGATTCATCATTTGAGCCCTGTAAAAGCAGAGTTTTCTATGTCTGGTTACAGAAGTGGAGGCCAGAGCTGTGAAGCACAAGAAACATTGGACTCATTGTTGCTGGCTTGAAGATTCAAGGCACTATAAGTCAAGGAGTATGGGCAGCCTTGAGCTGCTGAGCATGGCTTCCAGCTGGCAACCAGTAAGAGAAGAGGGATCTCAGCCTTAGAACTAAAAGGAACTGAATTTTACCCAAAACAAGAATCAGCTGGGAGGTGGACAGTTCCCCAGAGGCTCCAGGTGAGAACTCAACCTGGCTAACACCTTAATTTCCATCTTATGATACTCTGAGTGGAGAACCAACTATCCTGTGCCAGACTTCTGACCTAAGTAACTGTAAGATAATAAATGGTGTCATTTTAAGTGTATGGAAATTTGTCATACAACAATAGAAATCTGATAAACTAGTTTTGCCTACATAGAATATCAAGATCCATTTGGAGAAACTCTTCTCCCAAAGTTAATACATGTCCCTCAAACCCAAAATAATCCCCCTAGTCAGCTAAAAGGGGTGCTGATGCAAAATACCAGAAATCTGTGGTTTTTATAAAGGGTATTTGAGGTAGAAGCTTACAGTTACCAGGCCATAAAGCATACGTTACTTCCCTCACCAAAGTCTATTGCCACGTATTGGAACAAGATGGCTGCTGATGCCTGCAAGGGTTCAGCCTCCCTCTTCCTCTTAAGGCTCTGTGTTCCCAACTTCTCCCAATATCAGCTGTAGGCTAGGGTAAGTCTCATCTCTTTCCTGGGGCTCAATTCTCTCCAGGCTCAACTGCTCTCTTTCTTCACGTATCTGCTTCTCTGTATACTTACTTCCCAGGGCTCCAATATCAAAACTCCAACCTCCCTTCTTTGCAGTGCTGTTTCTCTGTGAGTCCCTACCCCCTTGGTGGTTGGGGACTCAATGTTCTATTGACATGGCCCAATCAAAGCCTTAATCATTATTTAATCAAGTAAAAGTGAAACTCTGTATCCAATATAATCTAATATGTCCAGTGGAAAAGACCACCAGTTCACAAACATAATCCAATATCTATTTTTGGAATTCATAGATAATGCCAAACTGCTACACCCCCCATAATGACGCTCACACAATAAATGGCCTGTGATTTCTGAGCATTTGATTTCACAATTACTCAGTCTTCCACAAAGGCTGTCTCTGTCCTACTTCTTACCTCAGGTAAACATTGTTCAGCAACCACATCTTGACCTGATGTAAAGTGTGTTACTTCTGGTTTCAAGATGGCAGGACATAAAGTTTCCCTAGAAAATAACTTCATATCATTGGCTTTTTGCAAGTAATCCCCCAAACAATAAAAGATCAAGAGACAAATGCAAAAGTTTTGTCAATGATGAAACTGAGAAATTTCTAATACCCACACCACATTATAAGGGAGATAGATGCTATATGGAGGTGGAGTAAATCCATTACCAGGGACAGTTAAGACCTATGTACCGGTAGAAGGAGATAATGATGAACTGCAACCCTTAGACAACAAGAAAGGGTGGGTGAACTAGAGGACTGAAAAGTGGGGGATATACTGAAAGTTAATGCATTAAACGACTAGACCCTCATGTCCTTACCCCACCCTGTGTAGGTGGGCAGTTGACAGTTCCATGCCCCACTCCTGGAAGGAAGAGGTATATTCACTAGATAAATTAATATGGAACCTCTGAAGTCAGGACCTCCTGACAAGAAGAGATAGAGATTAGTGTGTCCAACCTATAATAGAGAGCTGTAATCCCAGGAAGAGATTGGAAGATTTTTTCTCTCCAGAGATTGAACTCTTCCAGACAATGTAATAACGTTTTGGATTTCTTAGCAAAATCCAGCTGAACCCTGGCTATCCAGTCAAAAGACACAACCCAGTCAGCATTGTTGTGTCTCCCTCATAAATATGAATGGGCAAAAATGATCACCAGGACTTTTAAAGAAATGCTTTAGCAGAAAATCAGAGGTTAACACAAAGAAATAGAGGAAAGAAACTCAGAGACAATGTAGAGAACAGAATAAAATTTCAATAAATTATATTTGATACTCTCTGAGAGATGATAATATATTTCATTTATAACAAAAGAATAGAATACGATTGAAATCAGAAAATAAGAAATAGTCCTTTTATTTTTTTATTTCTCCCCACCCCCTTGTTGTTTCTACTTGATGTATCTGTTCATGTTCCTTGTTTCTTTAGGAGCAACAAGGAACCAAACCTGGGACCTACGACATGGGAGGGAGGCACCCAATCACCTGAGCCACCTCTGCTCCAGAAATGGTTCTTTTAAAGCAAAAATATGGTAGCCTTTTTAAAAAGTAAAAGATTTGGAAGATAAAATCTAGGCTTGCCATGAAAAGACAAGGAGGAAACTTAAATTCATATTGCTAGGTGAAAGAAACCAGTTTGTACAGGCTAAGCACTGTATGATTCCAACTATATGACATTTTTCAAAAGGCACAACTATAAAGACAGCAAAATGATCAATGGTTGCCAGGGGCTGGTGGGGAGGGAGGAAGGATGAATATGTGGAGCACACGGCATTTTAATGGCGGTGAAACTATTCTGTATGATAAAGTAATGGAGGATACATGAAATTATGCATTTGTTAAAACCCATAGAACTATACACCCAAAGAAAGTAAACCATGGACTTTAGTTAATAACAATGTATCAATATTGATTGATCATTTATAACAAATGTACCGCATGACTCCAAGATGGTAATAATATAAAATAGGGAAACTGTTTGTGTGTGGGGTGGATATAAAAGAACTTTGTACTTTCTGTGCAATTTTTCTTATAAACATAAACTGACCTAAAAATAAAGTTTATCATTTAAAAATATAGGCTTTCCTGATACCAAAAGACAAATTGATGGACAATATGAATTAGACAGATAGGAAAATTAGAGGAGTGATCCAAAAAGTATATCATACAACCAATGAAAGTTTTAGAAGTAGGGTAAAGCAATGATAGAGGCATGGGAAATGTTATAATAAAAGACATTTCCCAAAACAGAAAGGCATGTGCTTCCAGAATAAAAAGGTCCATCAACTGCTCACCCCAATGCACTAAAAAATAAGTCTAAGAGAATAATCTAAAACATTCTGGAGACTGAGGAGGGATATCAAATAAATATCAAATAATATATGAGAGATTGGAATCCAATGTAACAAACTTCTCAAATAAGAACCTGAAATAGAGAATGCAATGGAGTATTGCTTTCAAAATTCTGAGAGGAAATGCTTTGCAGCCTAGAAATCTATAACTTGATAAAGTATCAATTAAGCATGAGAGGAGAGTACAAATGACTTTCAGACTTAGAAAGCTTCATCTTTCTTAGATTCACCCCTTCCCGCAGAAGCTGCTGGTAGAAGAGCTACAGCAAATTGAACAGCAATTGGAATCCAAGAAAGATAGCATCTCACCCGGGAAAAAGCCAGTGAAGTTCCAAGATGGCAGCCTAGAGAGCAAACCATCCTAACTGTAGCAGGAGCATGGAGGAATCCAACAAGATGTCACCAACAAAAAGTGGGAACCGTACCACCAGGCTAACTTTTACAGAGTTAAAGGAAACAATACCGATGTGAAAAAGAGGCAAAAAAGCACAAAAACAAAGAACTGCACATGAAAGAAAATGTAATAATTATTCACAACTTGGCTCAAGAGTGAAGCACAATCACATAGTCACATACTGAATGGAGAATTATTCATTATATTTAGAAAAAGGGGGGAAGAGGGAGATTGAAAGAGAGCTAAAATCCTCATATTCCATCTGAGGGAGTCAATAGATAATGTCTAAACAATTGAATCAAAGAATAATAACATAAGCACATTATTCAAAAATCTGTAAATACCAGAGAAAAAGCTAAACAAATTGAAAACCATTGCCTCTTGGGATTGGGACTGAGCATTGGCAACAAGTGAAGCAGATAATTGCTATTTTTTGTTTGTGTATAGTGAGGATTTTGATGTGTTTTGCTTTTTCAACAAGAATGTGAACGTTTTTTAAAGAGAATTAAACAATTTTAAAAAGGTGATGCATTTCAATGTTATTGTGAAAACAAAATCAATGTAATGTGCATTGAGCATAGCATCCTGGGTCCTATGACCTTCTCTTCCTGACCTTCGTCTATCTCTGACCTACAATGTTTTCTTCTCTCTCTGTAGGTCACACTTATCATCAGATGCAGTTGCAGTGAACGTTCACTCCACAGCACAGTGCGCTGTTGAAATAGAAAGAGCAAGAGCTTGGACTCAGTTACGTATGTACTGGCTAAGATGTAACTGGTCTGCACCTGAGCCTGGAGAGTGAAAGTCTTTTGCCTAATTTCCTCTTTAGCCAATAACACCCACCTCTTAAGGTTGTAATGGAAATCAAAAGCAATTTTTTTTTGGGGGGTTAAGTGGCTTTATTAGAAAAAGCCAGGGTTACAAAGGACTTAAGAGTTGGCATTGGGGTCCTTCTTCTTGCCAAAAGTGGGCACGGCATTGACAAAACACTGGTTGTATTGCATCTGCCGCTTGGCTCCTCATCTTCTGTTTGCTCACCATGGGAGTATGGCCTCTCACTTTCCCAGCATGGGCCGTGGAACCATGGACTTTATCTCCAAGCATGTGGCCAGCTACTTCCAGAGTGGTCAGGGCCTTCACCCCACACAGGCCCAGGGTAGCCTCATCCTCCAGGGGTGTGCCTGCTAGGAGCACAACTTGATCTTCCTGGGCAATGTCCTCCCCGGGCGATTTCTAAAGATCTGGGTCTAGCAACTATGCACTTCTACTAAAAACCCTGGCTCAAAGAGTTACAATAGTGATAGTGCGTGTGTGTGTGTGTGGGGGGGGTGTTTAAAAATCACACCAACAGATTGGCTCAGATGGGGGGGACCCTGAGGTTAGGTGGCTGAATGGAATCATGAATGGACTCCAGTAGCCAGCCAACCTTTGCTCCTTTTTCTGCTTGTGGGGAACTTCTGCATTCCAGTAGAAGAGGAGCTGGGTTGCGATGAGGCCATTGAAGAGGGAGGACACAACAAAGTTTCCAGCCATGAGGGGGTCTCCAGTTTCCTGAATGGAGGTGAAGATTTGGGCGAGGGAGCCCCCAAACAGCAGAAAGAATGTGGCGGCCGGAGAGCTGGCCCGTGTGCCCATTTTTGCAGTTGGTGGCTGCCTGGAGCAGCCTTCCCCCCAGCACAGCAGGCATGCCTGGAGGCCTGCCGTGGGGTGACCACAGCCAGGGATGTCAGCGGTAAGAGCAGCATCATCAGGACCAGGCATAGCAGGCTAGAAGCATGGCGCCTTTCACAGCCTGTGCTCTATAGTGCAGGCCCAGGAAGCAGTTGGCGATTGGAGCAGCAGGAACAGGGCTTCACCCCAAGAGCTGCAGGGGAAGTTGTTGGTGATGCTGTAGACCACGGTCCCGGTCAATGCCACTAGCTCTAGCATTCCCGACCGAAGACTCAGCCCTTCCACACTCTTGGCTCCCAGGATTTAAACCACCTGGGGCAGCTTTACCAGAAGTGACTCAGCAACAATGCCCAGCCCAAGGCCTTTGCTGAGGGGACTCTTGAGGCAGGGGATGTGAAGCAAGTCCCACTGGATGAAAATTTGGTTGTAGCATTTCCCAGGTAGAAGAATCAGCACTAGTGCCCATCTGAGCAGCCCATCCACCTCAGCTGCCATATTGCCAAGGTCGCTTCCTCAAAAGCAATTTTGTAAGTAAAGGGCCTGGAGAGTGGCTGGTTAATTGACAGAATTCTGCTGCAAAATACAATGTTCCAAGCAGCACTATCCATCTGCTACCTTTGGCATTTCTATCACCACCTTCACCTACAAGTTTTACCTTTTCAGTGCTAGTAATTGCAAAGGCTTTAATCAGATAATTCATTCAACTGTTTGTTAATTCAGTCTGTGGTCAGATCAATGAAGTTTTTTGGCTTATAGATTTTTGTTTTTAAAATGTCAAGTGTATGGTTTTTGTTTTTTGTGTTTTTTTTTTTAATTTTTTTTAACTTTTTTTCATTGCATTCATTAACTAGTTAAACAAATTGACCTAGTAAATTAATGTATACAGACTGGGCTCAAATATGCTCTAATAGATTATTTTTCAGCCATTTATTTTCAGCATCCATAGTTCAATTAATAAACATGTGATAAACATACTTTCCAATTTATCTTACAAAATAAACATTTTCCCCATAAAATACCTTTTAGAATGACAGAATTATTTTCATAAAGAATTATCCACATGATGCATATTTTTTATATTAGGCATTTGCTTATTAGAAACTGCCTTTGGTTGTGTTTGTTCTCAAGAAGTGTATTTCATTCAAAGATCCTTTTGAAAAATGTTTAAAGATTCATTATTATGCAACATATCACCCTTGAACTTGGATAGCTTTGTCATTTGTCTAATTCCCCATCAGATGGTAATGTCCCTAGTATGGGGCCTGATTTTTTCTCTTTTTAGTATCTAAAATGCCTAGCCTTGCACTTGACACATACTAGGCACACAACAAATACTTTTTGAATATATTGATTGTATCTGGTGCCCAGCTCTTCTCTTAGAGAATCTTATTTTGCTGTCCCTCTTTGGCTCATGGGCTCCTGAAACAGCCTCTCTCCTTCTTTTCCTTTATTCCTTAGGGCAACTTCACTTACAAGGGACAGACACCTAATGCACACTGACTTAGGTAAAAGACAAGTTATAGGCTTAGGCAATTCAAGACAGAACTGGATTCAGTTGATCAAACGATGTTGTCTGGGTCTGTTGCTCTCTTTCTCTCAGCTAAACTCTTCCTTCCTGTTGGGCTTATTCTACGGCAGTCTTTTGTGGCAAAAAAAAAAAAAAATGTATTAGCAGCTCCATACTTGTGTCCTATCAGCTTAGCAAAAATAGCAAGCAGAGTATAATGAAAAGCAAACCCCTATTCCAAGCACTTTAGACACAGTAACTCATTTAGTCCTGGCAATATCTATGAAGTAAGCACTGTTATTATTTGCATTTTGCAGATTAGAAATGAAAGGCATAGAGAGGTGAAGAAAGTTGCCCAAGGTGACACAAATTGTAGAACTAAATAGTTTGCCTCCAGATTCTCTCTTCACGTCCAGTGGTCTACATTGCTTCTTTCTCAGATTTCCATGCATCAGTTGAGCATTGTTTTCAACAAAAAGCCTGACCCTTATTTGTCTGGTTTGGGCCACATGGTCATCATTGAGCCAATCACTGTAGTTAGCAAGAGCAGTTGATTAGCCAGGACTAGGCTAAGTGACCAACCTGGGAGACAGAGTTGGGGTAGCTCTCATCATGAATGTTGGAGGTGATTTCGCAAAGGAAAATCATGGCCCTACTTTAAAGAGAAAGGTATGGGTTCTGGAACAGACAAAACAATGGCTTTCTGCTACATCTTATATTCTGCTTTGTCTCCTCTACAAAAGGGAGACTTGGGATGATGAGAGGAGTTCGTTTGAATTCTTTCCTCCTCATATGGCATCCCTTTAGGAACTAGAACAAAAAGAGCATTCTCACCAAATATGAGTAATTTACAGATTATATTTGAAACAGAATATCACCTTTCATATCATTACTTATTATAATCTAGGCAATGTGTAAAATATTTCGCTTTTTTTCTTGCTTTTTTTGGCTGACTTTTCATGTTCTTCCAAACAACTGAGAATTACAAATTTTGCTTAATGCAAATTCACCAGTTATATAATAATAATGAACTGTATCAACTGTTACTGACAAAATGTGCATTTATATATAAATATGTATATATGTAATAAATGAATACTATGTTAACAAAGAAAACTAATGGAGGGACACACACTACCTGCATCTCATTCTGAGAGGGCTGAATCTACACCAGCCCCCAGAAGAAGTACTGGCAATTTTTTAGTTCTGAACCCATAAACATATTTGGATACTGGCTTACTTTAAAACAAACTCCTAAAGATAATAATTGCTTTCATTTCAATAAAGATTTTTTAAACTTTTCTGAGCACATTCACATAAATCTCATAAAACAACTGGTTTAAAGAGGGATTAGCATACTATAAGGTTTCCAGAGCTATGATCTAATAATCAAAACAAAACCCATTATAATGCTTGGCTGAGGATGGCTAAGTGGGGGAAGAAAGTTCTTTGGGGGAAAAAAAAAAATAGCAAGTATTGGGTTGGAGAGATGTCGATGTTTACTAAAAGCTGAATGAACTCCAGGGGTTCTACTGACCTTGTATAGTTAGAGTAAGTCAAAACTCATAGGCCCAGAAGTCAAGAAGAAATGACTAAGTCTCTAAGTTCAGAACAAAAAAGATTTGACAGAGTCCTTGAAATCTGGCACATGCTAAATGTCTTTGGTCTTAGGAAGCATCATCCTTTAAGATGGCTTGAATCTCTGTTTCTTAAATCCAGCAGCAGCTGACTATGGAATGTTTAGTGAACAGCAGGTGAAACTTGAGCTTTTGTCATATACACTGGTAGAGTTGGTTCCATAAGGAAATATTTGTCTCATTTATTTACATTAAAAGCAGGAATGAAAGACAAGATGCAGCAGAAAAGCAACAGCCAAATAAATAAACAAACAAGCCAACAAAAACAAACAAAGCATTAGAATTCCAGGTAAAAACCCTGATGGTCAGGCTGGTAAGAATAGCAGCAGATTTTAGATACTTATAGCAATTGAACTCTTGTAGAAAATTATAATTAGAAGGCAAAACATTTAGTGGAACATGAGAACATTGAAAGTGGGGATACTAGAAAAAATATTTTTTATCTTGAAGTTGAGACTAAAATAGCATATTTGTGTGATTTATTAGATTACTTCCTTTCAAAAGGAAGTGGAAGATCTGCTTCTCAGAAGATAGAGTAGACATACAGTTCCCTATTCCTTTTGCTAAATACAATAAAAATCCCGTACATTATATAGAAAGCAAGCATAAGGAGACTCTGAAAGTTTGAAAGAAGAAGGCAGACAGATAGGGACTGCAGAACCCCCAGAATGACATGGTGGTGAGTTTTCTTTTTGCATTATAACCCAGACTTGGAGCTGAAGAAACCAAATCCTAGAAACGCTAACAGCTGCTAACAAAGAAAGCCTGATTTCTTTATTGAAAGGGCAGGAAAAATGCAAGAGAGCAAAATAAAAATCTTTTCTACAATAACTGCTCTACTCTTGCCAAATATTATAGCAAAAACTGTGGCTGTACCACCACTTACACCACCAAAGGCCAAATGGGAGTTATACCCTCACATCGTCCTGCCAGGATGGTGTTAGAGATGGCCAAATAGGGGACCTCAATTTCATGGCCACCAGGATGTAACAAGTTCCCCCCACCATGGTAGTGTTAGTGGAGAACACCATGAGGAGCGTGGATTTACACCCTCAGCTAACAATATAAAGAAGACAATCCTGCCCCTCCATGCTGAGGTGTTATCAGAGGAATCCTGTGGAAAATCAGGACTTTTACCACTGTCCAGAGGCTACCACCAGTGGTGTTAATGAAAGCTATGTGGGGAGCAGTAAGGAGACACTCCTACCACTCCCATCTAGGTAGTTATCAGTGGAAGTCTAGTAGAGAGCCAGAGCTCCCACTTCAACACAGTACTGATGAGCACACCTCTCCACTCAGGTGTCAACTGGTGCCAAATGGGGAAACTGGAATTCTACCTGCATTTGGCAATAATAAGCCAGTGGCTCTCTGCATTGCCAAAGTGCTGACAGAGAAAGCCAACTAAAACAGAAGATTTAAATAAGAGGCAGAGTCATAGGACATAATATAAAAATGTCCATACTTCAATCAAAATCATTATCATATAAAGAACCAGGAAAATCTCCAACTAAATGAAAAAGTACAATCGATATGTGCCAACACTGAGATGACGGTGATGTTAGAATTTTATAAAGAATATTTCAAATTTGAATAAATATGTGTAAATGAGCAATTACATACTTAAAACACATTAATAAACTGACAGTCTCAGAAAGAAACAGAATATATAAAGAAGAACAAAACAGAAATTTTAGAACTGAAAAATCCAATAATGGAAAATAAAATAAAAAGCCAAAAACCTCAATGTATGGGTTCAACAGCAGAATGCCAAGGACTGAGGAAAGAATCAGTGAAATGGAACATAGAACAGTAGAAATCACCTGGTCTGAGAATAGAGACAAAAAAGACTGAAAAACAAAAGCACAGAGCCTCAGCCTATGAAAAAAGAACTAACATCATGTCATCAAAATTCAGAAGAGGAGAGAAAAAGAGGGCAGAGAGGAAAACGTACTCAGAAAAATAATGGTTAAAACTTCCTAAATTTAGCACAGTACATACTCCTACCAGATTCAAGAAGCAAAGTGAACCCAAATAGAATAAACCAGAAGAAAACCATGACAAGTTATATCAGTCAAATTCCTGAAAACTAAAGACAATTTAAAAATCTTGAAAGTAGCAAGAGAGAAATAAGCATTACTTATAGTAGAAAAACAATTTGAGTGCTAGGAAATTTCTCATCAGAAAGCCAAAGAGACCAGAAGGAATGGACACAATATTTTTCAAGTGCTGAAATAAAAGAGCCACTGTCCGGGTTTGAGTCTTTTATGGACCCCAGAAAATCCTCTTTTTAAAGTTAACCCACTCCTGTGCCTGTAAACCCAGTGTGAATAAGGCCTTTTGATTAGATTCAATTAAGGGACTCTTTGATTAGATTGAATTCAGTTGGGGCCCTTTGATTGGAGTACTTCAGTGAGACAGGACCCAGGGTAAGCCTTAATCCTTTGCTGGAGTCCTCTATAAACTGAGGAGACGGGAGAGGCAGAGCATGCCATTTTACCCTGCCATGTGAGAGAGGACTACAGGATCACCTGCAGCCACAGAAAGACAGAGAAACCCTGAGAGGCTGAGAGTGAGGTTGGAAGCTGGAACCAGGAGAGCATTCCCAAACTGAAGCAGCGAGTACTGGAGGAGAGGGGAGAGATGAGCCATGTGCCTGATTACCCTTAGCTGAGCTCAGAGGGAAAGCATCCAGGAGAAGAAGCAGAGACCAGCTGACATTTTGCCTTGCTACATGGCAGGAGTCCAGGGTCACCAGTGGCCAACCTTTGGTGAGATAGTATCTGTGACGATGCCTTGATTTAGACATTTTCATAGCCTCGTTACTGTAAGTTCTTACCCTAATAAATTCCCATTATAGAAGCTAGCCAATTCCTGAGTTTTCACATTGGCAGCCTTTAGCAAATTAAGACAACCATCAACACAGAATCCCATATCCAGAGAAGATATACTTCAGGAATAAAGGGAAAATCAAGACATTATCAGATGGAGCAAAATAAAGATAATTTATCAGACCTATCTTAAAAATATGCCTACATAAAAAGCAATAAGTAAAGGAAGCTGGTAACAACAGGAAGAAAAGCAAGTTAAGCAAATATATGGGTAAATACAATAGATTTTTCTTCTTCTTTTGCATTTTCTAAATTATGATTGATGGTGGAAGAAAAAATTATAATACTGAAGTGATTCTAAACATATGTAGAGGAACTATTCAAGAAAATGATATTATAATCAAGGGAGGTAAAAGAATTTAAAGTAAGATAAAATGATTACTCTAGTAAACTGAGATATATTAGGTATATACAATGTCATACTTAGAGCAACCAGTAAACAAGCTAGAAAAAGAGATACACTCAAAAACACAATAGATAAATCAAAATACAATGCTTACAATCATTGAAGTAACTCACAGGAAGCCATGAGAAAGAAAATAGAGAAACATAAGATGGCAGACTTAAGCACTAACATATCATTGATTATATTAAATGTAAATGGTCTAAGCATTCCAAATACAAGACAAATAATTGGCAGAGCAGATTAAAAAGTATGGCCCATATATATATACTGTCTATAAGAAACTCATTTCAAATATAACAATGTAAGCAAGTTGAAAGTAAAATAATAGAAAAAATGTATCATGTGAGCATTCATTAAACAACATCAGATAAGGTAGGCTTTATGTCAAAGAAAATTACAAGAGCAGAGAGGAATATTACATAATGACAAAATGGTTAATCCACTAAGAAAACATAACAAATAACAAAGCTGCAAAATATATCTAACAAAAACTGATAAAGTTGAAATGATAGATGAATAGATGAATACACAATTACATTTGGAAACATCACCACTCCTCTCTTGGAAATTGATAGAATAAATAAATAGAAAATAAGCAAGGATATGGAACTCAATAAAACAATTAACCAACAGAGTCTAATAGACTTTCATATACCATTCCACCAAACAACAGAATACATATTCTTTTCAAGTACACATAGTATATATACCATGATAGAACATGTCCTGGACCACAAAACAAAACTCAGCAAATTTTAAAGGATTTAAATCATAGAGTGCTTTCTACAACTCTGATAGACTCAAATTAGAAATCAAGAATAATAATATAAGAGAATAAGGGAAAAATCTCCAAAAACTTGAAAACTAAACAACACAATTCTAAATAAGCCTTCGGACAAATAGGAATTCACAAGGGAAAAAATTTTAAATGCACTTAAATGAGTTAAAATTAAAATTCAATATAGCAAATTTTGTAGGACACAGTTAAAGTAGTTCTGAGAGGAAATGTTTATCTAATGCAAACATTAGAAAATAAATTCCCAAATCAAGAATCTAAGCTCCCACCTCAATGAAAGCTCCTTCCTCAAAGAACGGAAAAATAAACCAAAAGCAAGCAAAAGGAAAGAAATAATAAAGAAATGAAGAGAAATAAATGTGATTATAAACAAACACAATAGAGAAACTCAATGGAAAAAAGAGTTAGCTATTTGAAAAGATCAATAGAATTGGCAAAACTCCAGCAAGAATGAGAAAGAAAACAAAAGATCATAAATACAGATTAATAATATCTAGAATGACATGGGAAACATCTCTATAGATGCTGAAGATATCAAAAGGGAAATAAAGGAATACTTGAAAAAATTATGCACATAAACTTGAAAATTTATATGAAATGAACCAATTCCTCTAAAATCACAAACTACCATAACTCACCCAATATGAAATAGGTAATTTGAATAACACTATAAAATTTATAAAATAAAACCTATCCCTCCCTTTATCCTCCAAAAAATGGACGACCTTAGTACATCTGGTTTCACTGGAGAATTCTACCAAACTTTAAAATAATGATTGGCACCAATTCTACAAACTTCTTGCATAAAATAGGAGGGAACACTTCTTAATTCATTTTATGAAGCTACTATGCTGCTGATGTTAAAACTAGACAAAAACAATACCAAAGGAAAAACGAAGAAGAAGAAAGAAAAAGAAATATAAAACTGCAGGTCAATGTCCTCACTGAATATAGAGGCAAATATCTTTAACTAAATATTCATAGATAAAATTCAGCAATATATAAAAAGAACTGGATATCCACATGCAGAAGAATGAAGTTAGAACTCTATCTCACACCATATACAAAAACCAACTTAAAATGGATCAAGGAACTAAATGTAAGAGCTAAAACTATAGAACTCTTCAAATATTACACAGGGGCAAATCTTCATGACCAGGGATTTGGCAATGGATTCTTAGATATGATACCAAAAGCACAAGCAACAAAATAAACAATATCCCAAGGACTCTAAAAACATCTGGACACTATAGACATGGCAGACAACCCCAGGAATTTGGCACTCTGTCAGTGGGCCATACCTTGGAAAGTATGATAACCTATCCCCCCAATGCATTGTAGACTCATTTATAATTTTCCTACACATGGTTCTTATGCCCATTTTATTTCAACCTATAATTAGCATTATACCCATTAAATATGTGTCCCGGAGACTTAAATCTTTGTTCTGTTCCTATGCCTGTTGAGCCCTGAATCTCAGCAGAGTTGCAGACAACACCCACTCTCCAGTTCATTGGACTCGCCCAGGACAACTAACAAAAGGATAATGATGGGCAGCACCCACCCCAAAAAATAAAGGGCATCTACAACTGCAAGCAAAACATTTCCACCTATCTGCCCCAAGGGATCTAAGCCCCCTCTCAGTGGGAAGCAGAATGGGCATCACCATCCCAAATTTCTCAAGATTGAGGAATGAACAAAAATAAGGGGGGGTTGCAACCATGGACTAAGGTAGACTTATTGCTATTCTAGTAATGGAAGGAATTGTAACAATGATATAAAGGCAGTGGTCACCAGAAGTTCTGAGGGGAGGAAAAGGGAAGAATAGATGTAACATGTGGCATTATTGGGACATTGGAATTGTTCTGCATGGCATTGCTATGACAGGTACAGGCCATCACACATTTTTTCAAAACCTATAAAATCGTGCATTGTAAAGTGTAAACCATAATGTAAACTATAGATGATGGTTAGTAGCAGTACTTCAATATTTGTTCATCAATTGTAAAAAATGTACCAAACTAATTAAAGTTGTTCTTAAATGGGGTAAAGTGTGGGTGGGGGAGGAGTTGAGGCGTATGGGAATATCCTACATTTTTGATGTAACATTTATGTAATCTAAACCTTCTTTAAAAATAAATTAAAATAATAAAAGAGAAACAATAGGTAAATTTGATTTCATCAAAATTAAAAACTTTTGTATATTGTAAGAAATCATCAATAAGGTATAAAGACAACCTACAGAATGGGAGATAATAGTTGCAAACCGTATTTCAGATAAGGTTTTAACATCTAGGATATATAAAGAACTTTTACAATACAAGAAGAAAATGACACACAGCCTAATTTAAAATGGGCAAGAGACTTGAATAGACATTTTTCCAAATAAGATATATAAATGCCAATAAGCAAATGAAAAGATGTTAAACATAATTAGGAAATACAAATGAAAACCACAGTGAGATAGATGGTGATTCCCTCAAGGATTAGTATTATTACAAAAAAGAAAATAACAAATGTTGGTGCACATGTAGAGAAATTGGAGCTCTAGAACATAGTTGGTGGGGATGTAAAATGATGCAGCCACTGTGGAAAGCAATATGGTGGTTCCTCAAAAGTCAAATAGTGAATTACCATTTGACCTGGAAAATCCACTTTTAAATATATACCCAGAAGAAAGTGAAAGCAAAGGTGCAAACAGACACTTATACACCAATGTTTATAGTGGCACTATTTACAAGAGCCCCAAACTGGAAACAACCCAGTGTATATCAATAATTGAATGGAAAAGCAATATATGGTACATATCCACAATGGAATATTATTTGGCCATAAGAAAAAATGAAGTTATAATACATGCTACAACATGAAAGAACCCTTAAAACCTTATGTTTGGTGAAATAAGCAAGACACATAAGGAGAAAAAATTGTATATCACTCTTAAGGGATACTAGAAATAGCAAATTTTCAGAGAGAGAGCAGATGAGAAGCTATTGGGAGACTGGGAGTCGTGAGAAGGGACAATGTTTGTAAGGAAAGAAAGAAGGAAGGAGGGAGGGAGAGAAGGAGAAAGAAAGGAAAGAAGGAAGGAAGGGAAGAAGGGAGGGATGGAAGGAGGGAAGGGAAGGAAATTAAACACATCATGACCAAGTGGGGTTTGTTCAAGGGATGAAAGGCTGGTCTGGTATTTGAAATCCATCAGTGTTAGTCTACCGTATTAACAGGTTCAAGAAATTAAACTGCATGATCAAATCAATCAATGCAGAAAAAGCATTTAATAATATTCAACACCCATTCTGATATAAACTATCAGAAAAAGTAGGAATAGAGGGGAACTTTCTCAACTTAATACATAGCCTCTGGAAAAAAATCTACAGATAGAAAGACTTCTTTCAAGTCAAAAATGGAAAGTTTTTACTCTAAGATCAGGAACAAAGCAAAGATTTCTGGTTTCACAAGATACCGCTGGTGGTTCAAGACGTGCATTAAGGCAAAAAATAAAATAAGAGCCATACTGATCAGAAAAGAAGAAATAAAACTGCCCCTATTTGCAAGTAATATGATTGTCTCTGTAGGAAATTCCAAGGAAACTACAAAAGGATTCATAGAACTAGTAAGTGAATTCAGCAAGGTGACAAGATACAATATAAACATGCAAAAATTAATTGTATTTCTATATATTATCAATGGGAATGTGAACACCGAAATTAAAATATAATACCATATATGATCCCTTAACAAATGAAATATTTAGGTGTAAGTCAAACAAAACAGGTATAGGGTTTATATGCTGAAAACCACAATATTTATGAAGGAAATCAAAGAAGTTCTAAATAAATGGAGAGACATACTGTGTTCAGTGATTTGAAGATTCAAAATAGTAAAGATGTGACATCTTCCCGAATTTTTATATAAGTTTATTATAATTCCTGTCAAAATCCCCAAAAGATTTTTTGTATATGTGGACACATAAGTCCAAAATTTATATAGAAAGGCAAATGAACTGGAAGAGCTAAAATATTTTTTGAAACAATAATAAAGTGGACAGAATTAGTCTACTCAATTTCAAGATTATTATATAGCTACAATAATCAAGTCTGTACAGTAGTGGCAGAATGGTAGACACATAGATCAATGAAGCAAAACAGAGCACACAGAAATAGACCCAAGCAAATATGCCCAACTGATTTTCACACAGGTGCAATGCAATTCAATGGAGTAAAGCCAGTCTTTCCAATAAATGATGCTGGAACAATGGACATCCACAAGCAAAGAAATGAATGTTTACCTAGGTTGCACAACTTATACCAACATTAACTCAAAAGAGATCACCAATTAAAAGTAAAACATAAATTATGAAATTTTTAGAACAAGTAACCTAGAATATCTTGCCAATTTAGGGTTAGACAAAGGGTTCTCATACTTGATTCCAAAAGCACTATGTGTAAAAGAAAAAAATAATGCAATATTTTGTTAAAAAATGTTGTTAAGAGGATGAAAATCCAAACTACAGACTATGAGAAAATATTTCCAAACCAAAAATCCAGCAAAGGGTTAGTATCTAGAATATATAAAAATATCTCAGAACTCAACAATAAACAACTCCAATTAGAAAATGGTCAAAATACATGAAGAGACTTTCACTGAAGAGGATAAAAAGATGGCAAAAAGCACATGAAAAGATGCTCAACATCATAAGTCATTAGGGAAATGCAAATTAAATCCACCATGAATTATCAATACATGGTCATTAGAATAGATACATTGTTTTAAAAAGAAAGATGCAAACAGCAATACCACCAAAATGTCAGTGAATTTGTGGTGAATCTAGGTTTCTCACACATTGCTTGTGGGACATAAAATGGCACAACCACTCCGAAAAACAGATTGCCATTCTCTTGAATATCTAAAGGTGCAGCTACTCTCCAACCTAGCAATTGCATACTTGAGCATTTATGAGAAATTTTGTTTACATAAATGTTTATAGCAGCTTTATTCACACTAGCCAAAAACTAGAACCACCAAGATATCCATCAATAGGTGAATGGTTAAATAAAAGTGGTCCACCCATACTATGGAATACAACTCAGCAATGGAAAAGAATGAACTATTGTTACGCAAAACAGTTGGAATGAATTTCTAGAGAATTATGCTTAGTGAAAAAAAGAAGTCAATCTGAAAGGTTGCATACTGTGTGAGTTCATGTAAATAACATTCCTATACAAAGAATTGGATAAATTAGTGATTTCCGTTAAGGAGGGGGTGAGGTTGGGAGGAAAGTGGATGTAACTAAAAATGGTAACACGAGGGTCCTGGCGATGGAAATGTTCTGTTATCTTGACTATACCAATGCCAATATTCTGGTTGTGATATTGTATTGTAGTTTCAAAAGATGCTTCCATTAGGAAAAACTGGGGAAAGGGCACACTGGATCTCTTTGTACTGTATCTTACAACTGCTTGTGGAATTATAATTATCTCAAAATAAAAATCAGAATTTGAAAAAGAAAGTAAAGAAGGACATAAGTATGAAGATCTCGTGCTTACCTGCATTGTACTTGATTTTCATGGGTAACTACATCTGTGGGCAAAACATACTAAAAAATATTGTGACAAATATTTCTGTTATATGTTTTTTCTTGAGAATTTATAGTATTTGTTAGCCCTTCTTGTTGCCTTAGGTTGTTTTTACTATAATGTTAGTTTAAGTGCAAGCATAAACAATGTGTCCAAACTTATTTAATTGTAGCTTATATAAAGCTATAAAGTCAAAAGAAATATAAGAACTAATAAAATAAAAAAAAAAAAAAAGGAAAATTCACACTAATAGTGTTAGTTTACTGCAACAAATGATGTTCTTTTGTTGCTACTAAATCAGCAATTACAGTGTGACTATGACTCTGACTGCTGAGATGGAATTTATTTTATTCTATTTTAGCATACTCTTACTATCATGTAATGGATGGTGAGTCAGGGTTTTTTTATTTTTTATTTTTTTACCATTTTTCTCATTTTGAACCAGCACAAGATCTTTGTTCATATAGTGTGACTTAGTATATTACTTAATCTTGTTTCAGTCTGAATTCACTGTTAATAGATTATATTTGGCTCATTTTCTTTTTTTTTTTTTTTAAGTTGGCATGAAAGTTTGAATAAGTTATAGTTTTGTGCAAACACTATAATAAATACAAATGTTTTGACAGGTCTGAAATTTGTAGAGGCTGTGCAGATATCTGAGAAGTTATTGTTGATGCCCTAGCTTTCTGGATCCTCTATTAAAGAAATGCTGATTTGTATTTCAATGACCTCAAAAGAATCTCACCAAATACACACAAATTTTCATTAGCTTCAGTTGTTTCTGTTCATCTAATCAAATGATGGCAAAATTTTACAGCTAAAGAAAAAAATAGAAAAACATAAAATGTGAATCAGTATAAACTCACTAATCTGCATATTTTATCTGCCAAAGTGTGTAATGAATAAACTACAATGAAAATCTAAGAAATAGAAGGAGGTATCATTTACTTTGCCTTCAGTAATAGATGTTCTTCCAGTATATATATGTTTATATCACTATAGGCTACAAAACTACTGAGAGAAATGTGTTTCGTAGCTGAGATTAATATCACTCTGTAATTAAAAAAATATATATATGCCTTAATAGTTATTTTTTCATGAATAAAAAATTTGGAACTGGTTTCCTCACTATATTCAAAAGTTTTCTCAAATGGATATTAAGCTACTACATTGAGTTAAGGGCAATTTATTTCAAACTGACCTTTCTTGAATATATTCTCATCTCTAGAAGCCATCTTTAGTCTATGCAAGTTCATCTTGTTAAAATAGGTGTAGCTGGAGGCCATTGCACCAAAAGAATAACAGTAACTGTGTTTGAGGGTTGGACTTAAGTGATTTTTTCCATTATTTTTATTATTATCCAATTTTCTTATTTAGAAAGACCAAAGATAAATAACACTAGAAAGAACATTTGTTTGCATAAAAATGAAATTATGACTTCACAATTTCCCCCTTAATATTGAGGATCAGGTATTTCAAATATCTCTATAGCAACTCTTATTTGTTGTGCATTGACTTTTAAGCCATGCAGCATTGTCTTTAGTATAGAGGAGACTTGCTTTATGCATTAGTTTTGTTTTTGTTTTTGTTTCATTTTGTTTCTCTTTCTCTTCTTTCTTTTTCTTTGGTAGCTTGGTAGGTTTTGTATTATCACTTGGGTGGCTGTGAAAACTTACAAAATTTGTATATAAAAATTAGTCCTGTGGAAAATTATTAATCTTGAAACTACATCGGCTATTTGGGTAATTGTCATCTGTTAATTAGTGCAGAGATCCATTTCCATTTTAAACAATTAAAATGCTATTTAATCGGAAAAATATTTATCACTTACAGTTTTTAACAGCTTTCAAATACAATATCTTTTTAAAACTATGTCCGTAGTTGCCAGTGGTTTGCTTCCCATGTATTTGTAGGTTTTTAATATGTGCCATATGGTATCCTGTGGAATGAAGATGCCACAGTGAATGAGAGAGGCATTATCCCTGACCTCAAGGGGCTAGTGTCCTAATAGAAGATGCAGATCAAAATTGGGCAAAACAGCTGTGATTCTGAAGAATACTAAAAAATAAGTAGTGTGCAGTGATAAGAAATAGGATGTAGGTGATACTTAAATGTGGTGGGGAGGAAAGGTCTAAGAAAGTGACATTCCAATTAAGACTTGAAAATGTAAAGAACCTACATGTGCAATGATAAACAAAGGAATATAGTTAAGGTAAAGAATATAAAAAACCCTTGAGGCAAGAGAGGCTAGACCAACCTCATAAAAACTAAAGAAAATTATTTTACTCTCCTGATGAACAAAATAGAAAGTAGAGCAAGATAAAAATAGAGAGTTGGTAATTGGGGCTCTGTCATATAAGACTCTTAAGAAACGGCAAGGAATTTTAATTTTATTCTATAGTATCATGTGAATCTATTGTAAGACAAATGATTTACATTTTAGAAATTCATTGAAGCTTCAATGGAGAACTAGAAGGCAAGAATAGAATTGTCAAGGCCAAGTAGAAGGTTATTGCAGTAATCCAATTAAATGATATTGGCTTGCACTAGAGTGGCAGCAGAGGAGAAGGAAAGGAATGGGTAGATTTAAGCTATTTAAATATATATTTGGAAATCTATGTGGGTTCGTGGATTGATATGGAGTGTAATAGTAAAAATCAAGGATGATGATGATGATGATGATGAAGACCACAATGATGATGAAGATGATGTTGAGGATGGTAGGTAGTACACATTGGTAATATTTATAGTACTTACAGGTAGGATGATAGATGGTACTTATTGTGTATTTTCTCTAAGCAAAGCCTTTTGCAAAACATTTTTAATAGAATGATTCATTAGTCCTTACAATAACCTCAATATCGGTTATTGTAAGCAGTACTATATAGGCAGTACTATTTCATCTCCATTTTACAAGTGTCGAAACTGACATAGAGAGGTACAGAAAATTATCCAAGATCACATAGCATAATATGGCAAGGCCAAGATTTAAAACAAAGGGCCCATGCTTATGGTCATTGTATCTTACTGACAGATGATAAAGCCACTTTAAGAATTAAGAATTAAGAATTAAGGAGAAATCAAAGAGTTAGAGTAGTGATGAAGTGTTGAGTCAAGAGCGTATTTTTCAACATGATAGATCTGAGATGTCAAGTTAGCAATTTGACATGAAGAGGAGAGACCTGACCTGGAGATAAGCATAAGATTCCACTATTTATTTCTCAAAGTGTACATGACACTTAAAGTCACAGAAATTGGTGACACCACATAGTAGACAAACCATACATGGATAAGAAGATACCCATTCCTAAAGCTGAGGAACATGTGTAGTTAAAGTTAATGTATAGAAAGAGAAACTTATAAAAAAAGGCTTAGATAGAAAGACTAGTAAGGTAGGAGGAAAATTGGCAAACAGATGTATCATCAGGCCAAGAGAAATGATTGTTTTGAGAAAGAAGGAGTGTTTGTTTATGTTGGATGCTCCTAAGTAATATGAGGATACACAAATATCTAATATATCTGATAACAAGAGAGAAAGATGGAGACAAAGCCTCGATTAGAGTTGGGTTGAGTAGAGAATAAAAGTTGAGTATATGGAGATGCCATATTTTCTCCAAGTATATTTCCTTTGTAATATCAGCAAACAAAGCAGTAGATTCGACTAGGAGAGAAGGAAAATTAAATGATGGTTTATTTTTATATTTCATATAGGAGATATTAGAATACATTTGTATATTTGTATGATAAAGAAAGAAGGGAACAGATAGTGCCGACTATACCACTTATTATTTATTCAGTCTGAATAGGATGGATGGCTCAAACACATGTCAGCTTCAGTCCCTAAAGCAATGCTAGTGAAGCAGATATTCTTATTCTTACATTACAGATGATGATATTAAGATTGAGTACAGTCCATTAACAAATCAAAAGTCACCCAGCCAGTGAGGAATGAATGCATAATAACGATGTAAATGAATTCAGAACCTTTGTCAAGTAATGGCAAGCCTTTCTCCATTCCTTTGAGCTACCTCTGCACCCCCACCCCTTAGCTTTCTATACTCTAGTTGATTTGTAGAGGTTTAATAGAGTATCTGTTAACTGAAAGCCGTCTGCCAAGTCAAAATTCCAATTGCTGCCAAACAAAAAAGCAGTTCTGAGGATAATAAAAATGAAGATATACTATAGACTAAAGATTTTTAGTGGATGTTTTAGAAAGTATTATGCATCTATAACTATAAATGAATTTTCTGAATCTGGCCTCAATTGCACATGAGAAGTTATTAATTTCCAGATTCCTATTGAGTTCTACTGCAATGACAGCTTCCTTTGTTTCCCTTCTCAAACCCTAGACCCAGGGTTTTAAGATAAAGAGCTCTCTGAGAGCAGCTAACGCCAGCACCACTTTCAGGCACCTCTCTGTGCCACTATCACCCCTCCCTCCCTCAAATAATCATAAACCGTTCCCATTCTTGATGCTTACCACACAGCTATTTTCAATGTAATTCATAGACCTGGCAAAGAAGGAATGATAATATAAAACAAGTATGGCTTATTTCATAATTTTTCCCACAAAAAAGAGTTTTTAAGGAATTTCCATTTTATTGGCTTTCAAAATTAATAGGTTGTTTTCTTTTAACCTTGGAATGAGCCTCTTTTCACAGCATCAGTCCACACACAAGAACACTGTGCTTCAATTATTTTTAAAATAGTAGGATTCCTCCAGCTCCAGCTGCTTTAAATAGGCCAGCTTTGCTTTATGCAACATCCACTTTATGCGGCCCTGTAAGTAACAGAGGGCGAAGGATGCAAAGGGTTCTTTGCATTTTCGCTGTTACGTGAATCAACAGGAAGAAGAGTTGTCTTCTAATGGAAGGACAATGGTAGTGTCCATGTATACAGTTTTGCTTCTGTAGGCAATTTGTGAGGTTCGAGTTGAAGTAAGACATCCAGTGACAAATGTACCCTGCAGATGAAGCTTATTTAATGGAAAGTCAAAAGCACCATCTATTTTGGAAGGGAAAAAATGTTTTATAGCTAATATTTCAAGCTTGGTTTTGTAGTCCCAAGCATAGTTGTGAGTAACTCTTAAAGGTGCTGCTGCAGAGTCTGGAGCCTCTGAAAGCACACTCACTGTTAACCCTAACTCTCCTCTTAGAGATGAGGTTCTCATCTGTTTAAAACTTCAAGCCCCATCCAGCTCAACTCTCCACCAGTGAACCAAGAGGAAAACAAGTATTTTCAAGTTCTTGTAGGCTGAGGTCTAACTTACACCTTGACTCTAAGCTTTCTTTCTAAGGAAAGGTTGGACCTATTTCCGAGAAGGTCCATGGAAAAATCCTAATGATGTACTGATTTTAACAACTCTGTAGCTCTACACCGTGCTCAATCAACTTAATCATATTTCTGTTTTGTTGAACCAAAATCTGAAGTGTGTCTCTTTTTTTGACAGTCAAGCTTAAATAACAGGACCCAGAAGCAATAGGTTTTAGTCAATAGATATCTACATTTAGCTATTAATTATGCCACTAATTTACTCTATAGAATATTTATAAAATCATCCCTATTGTAAATCCAACTCAGAAAGTAGCTCAAATCACAAATTTAATGTTACAAATATCACTTATTTGAGAATATTCCTAGACGATAATTTTTATGTATATTGAACACTTAAATTTCTCTACATACAATAACTATTTCTTACACATATTTCCATTTATTTTTCATAAAAGAAGTGAGAGTTCCTGCAACCTTATTGTGAATGTATTGGTAAACCTATTGCTAATTAGCTTATTTCTTTACTTCCTCTCATTTAAAAGAATTGATTCAATGATTTTATGTGTATTTATATATTATAGCAAAATCTTGGCTCTGTAGTTATTCAATACTCTGATTCATTAACTTACATTTCTATGGAATCTGTAAATGATTTGTTGGGAAGAGAACTGGTAGATTTGGCTTTGAGAGAACCCTCATTCCTTCCCTCTTCTTATATCTGTTCATGAAAGTTTTATGACCAAGTAGAAGCCTGGTATATTAATGAGCTCACAAAGATATATCCTTTGTCTTTTTCTAGGCCTTTTCAAGATTTAATATTCCCTTCATGCAGAAACTAAAGCTGAGATGAAGTAGAGACAGCTCTATCTCCAGAATTTTATATCTGACATTGAGTTCTAAAAGCAGATTTAACAGCTTCCCTAGTTCAAATCATGCCACTTTTTAGCTCACAAATACATTTCCTACTGGCTGTTGGAGAAAGAGATGTTCCATAGGTGGGTTAACTCTCTTTCCATTCTTATTCCTCATACGTATGCAAAACCCCAGAGGGCCAAAAATGCCTAAGATATTCACATGTGGATGATCATGAAATAAAAAGTGGTGAAACAGAGAAAAAGATTTTATTTCCTGGAAAAGTAAATGATTCAGTGCTAATACAGTTAGAAATGGTACATAACTTATTACAGACATTTAAATGCAAGCAATTCAAGGGGACACCTCTAAAAAGGAAACCACAAGAACTTATCAGAGAAATGACCTTTGTACTGTTTGATCTCTGATACCTGGGACTTGTTTTCATTCTAATTAGGGAAATAAAATGAAATAAAATTTTCTTTGGAGAAACACACATACACCCCCCACCACACACACAAAACCACCCACTTCTAGGGGATAAATATTATTGAAAATAGAACTACTTAAGTGAAGGTGACTCACTCCAAGTCCATTGTAGGGAAAGTTGTAAAGAACATCTGGCAAGAAAGTAATATGCACTTTGAATTTGAGATATATTAGTGGGTTCACACCAAAAGAAACCTGTTGGTAAATTTCCTCCCTCCAGGCAATAGGCTTCTCTGCAGACTGGGAATTAAATGCTAATACACAACACCAACTCTCAGTAACTACACTCTACTTAATATTAACATCAGTACTGAAATATTTTTGGCGATTCTTTGAATTATAATTTAAGTCCATTTTAGGCACGATTTTCCAATGACTTTGGCATACAAATATTTATGGTGCTTTTAGAGGAAATTTCTGACTTCAGTTCATTTTGTGGAGCATGACAATCAATACTCATATTCTCTTTCTGAGACTTCATGCTGCTGTTCAATGGGCAGTTAACCTTGTAGATCTGGCGGCGAGGCTCGGATGAACGTGCTTATAAAAACGACAGACTGTAATCGGCATCCTTCATGAGAACCTAATACATTAATAGAGCAAGCCCGTGGCCTCTGGCATTCAACCACCATCTGCATTCATTCCAATGAGGTTTTGATGTTCCTGCAAAGTGTTCAATTTGTTGGTCTGCCCTTAATGGACAGAACCAGATGCTGATTTGTTACACTTTCGGTGGGCCGAATTATAGCTATGAATGCCTTGGTTTGAATTTTACTGTCTAAATCTTGTTTTGTAGGTATTCTTACAAGCAACTTGTAAAACCCTGCTGCCACAGTCGAGTCTGTTTTGAAGAAGACAGGTGTCACGTAAAACTTAATTAATTTGCACATTTTAGGCGCACCTCTTTCTTCTCTCTAGAAGGCCTTCTTGCAGCTCTTCTCCATCTGTCAACTTCCTCCTCAAATTTCAAACCCTTGTTAAAAGGTGACTTCTAGAAACTACCCTGACTTACCCAGGCAGAATCAGTTGCCCCATTTTCTATAATTTCAATTCATTGCACGCATTTCTATTTTAGTGCTAACCATATTTTCTGAAATATAGAAACAAAAACAATTGTTTCAGATTTAAAGAGAGCTAGGTTTGAATTCTAGTTCATCCACTTACTGCCTGGTTGGCTAGAATTCTGGCCAAATTACTTAACTTAGACTCAGTTTCCTCAATTTTTAAATGAGGAAATAAGATTCATTCATATAGTATTATTTTGGTGCTGGCAAATTTTTTTGTTCCTTAATTGTATTTGCTTTCAACACAAAGGAGGCACCCATAGTGAATGTACCATCCTTTCATCTCCTCCTGTCTCACTAAATGTTAAGTCTCCAGTGAATATAGAATATGCTAAGCACTATTCTAGTTGCTGCGGGTAAAGCAGTGACGAACTTGGCCTGTGCTCTTGACCTCCTGGTACTTTCTTTCCAGCGGAACAAACAAAAAAATAATTATTAAGCAAATAAATATACTAAATATCAGTTCAAATGATACACACACAGAAGGAAGTAATATAAGCCAGAAAAATGGAGACAACTTTCAGATGAGGGTGTGGAGAGCAGCAAAATTGTAGGGTGGTAAATCTACATTTTATCTGAGACAGCAAACAACTAAAGGGGACTTTGGAAAATACATAGAGAAATAACTTTCAGGGAGAGGAAAGAGCAAGCGCCAAGGCCTGGACTGCAGCTGTTTGGGGCCATGTTTGAGGAGTCAAGAAAATGCCAGTGGGCTGGAGTGCAATGAATTAAGAGGACTTTTAGAAAGGAGGGTCTCGAAGGGGAGGTTGGCCTTGACGAAAGCAGAAGCCACTAAGGAGCAGAGCTTGGAATGGAATCCAGGCCAACACCAGAGCATTGTGAACCAAAAATTTTACTTTGGGATTCTAGAAATTATTTAGCATTTTTAAAGGGAAAAAAATGTTGTCCAAGAAGGAATCTCCCTCACACATTTCCTTTGCCCTGGAGTCCATCCTCACAGCACCACTCTGGAGGGAATGTTAGTGCAGTGGAAAAAAAGGTCGGCTATTGAGTCGCAGACATGGATTCATATCTGCACTTAGTCACTAGGGCATATAACTTGACCTCTCCATAAACTTGCATGCCATCCGTTTTCTGGCAAGTCCAAGCAGGGTATATCCTACTTTCAGTCTCCACTTATCTATCACCTCTGATTCCAAGGGTGTGCAGTGATTCCATTGCCTTCTGTGCTAGCACCTATCCTAGTGTCGATCTTCCTATCGTCCTTGCCTATTACGGGTCAGTCACCTAGCTACTGCTCCACCCAGATGACTAACAACATAAGACTGGGGACTACCTTTTATTCGTCATTTTTATTTCTTCTATCCAGAACAGCACCTGGTTTAAAGTAGGGACATGATTATTATTTATTAAATAAGCTAAATTGCTTCCTAAGTGTGGAAAACAAATGATTAAGCTTGCTTATTATCCCCTCACAAAACATAATTAGGGTAGTAGTTGGAGGCAGTCAAATTTGAAATTAATATA
>JAQZBX010005663.1:37249-55485 GCA_029593785.1 Cabassous unicinctus
GAAACTTCTTTGGGCAGCATTTGAAGGCTTTCCTTACTAAGTGTATAATGGCGTTTTGCATGAAGTAAACACTTGGCAAAACTTGTTTAATAAATGCTATCTTGCAATTCACCTGGTAATAAACGAGGCAGAGAAAGTTACAGATAACTGTGTTACCATTGACCAATTCACCAACAGAAAGCAGCAAATACCTATTGACTGACAGACAGTTACAGAGCTAGTCAATGACAAAGTGATTGAAACATCTGTCATTATCCTCCCAGCTTCTTGTTCTACCACATAAATGAAACTATACTTTATTGATGCCGTGTTTATATTGGGGAAAGCATGCACAATGACGGATGTTGGATTCTACAAATAGTATTAGAAAAAAGCCAGCTGTGTTTGGACCCAATGAAGCTATTTATTATTTTAAAAGCTTGGAAGGAAGGAGGGATGCCTGCATGTTTTGTCTGTGTGGTACAACTCATAATAACACATGATGTGTATATATAAAAACTCAGTAAGTGAGGGAAATTCTTTCCATCTTCAAATGTTGATGAGTCCTTTTGCTTATTTCTAATAGTTTCTCATTCAGTTAACATAGCCTAAATTATTTCTAAAACATTACCTCAGTGGAGATTGCCCGTGCATTCTTTTATGTCTGCCCACCTTTTAAACACTCAGTTTACACTTACTTTCTCCTGGTTAATTTCATCTAGCAGATAGGAAAACTTTGTCCCCAAAAGCAGTAATATGAATCTCACTGTTTAAGTAATTAACTGATATATACAGAATATTTAAAACCATGTTTAAGATACTCTGCCTCAGGTGTTACAGAAATAATTTCTTGTAATTAAAATGTCTTTCGATCATTAGCTTACCAGGGCAGCACTGCATATTAAAACTTATTTGCAGAGAGGCACCTAATTCCATTCATTTCTGCTCGTTTCTTTACTGATACTGAAGCATCATATAGGGATTTCACCATCCTTTTTCAGCTCAGCTTTCTGCCCCTGTTAAATTCTTATCTCTTACCATGTTTTATTGGTGAACAAGTACATAATCACGGAACAGACATTTCAGTACATTGAAGTCATTTTGAAGTATTTTCTAATTATATGTTTTCTTCATATAATTAAATAAATTATTTGAATGCAAATGTTCATTTTATTTACGCATTTAATAGGACATTTTAGCGAAACCTGGACACAATAATAATATTGTAAAGCTGGATAGGAAATAGTGGCAACAGATCTTTTTTTCTGTACTTATTTGCATCAGGTATATAGTAGAGATTATTTCATTTAATCGTCAAGACAACTCTAGTAGAAAGACATATACAATTTACCACATAAAAAAGGAGGAGTTTAAAGAAGTGAAATAACTTGCCAAATCATATGGCATTTGCCAGTTTGGAAGAAAAAACATTTTAGTCTAGTTTGGTCTGATTTAAAATTTGTCCCTTTTGTATTACTTTATACTGCTCCTATTTTGCAAGAATTAAAGTTGAATCCTTTTTGGACTGAGTCAGTTGAAATTAAATATAATCAGGAAAACTCCCCTCCAAAGTCATTTGAACAGCAAAAAGATACGCCATTTAATGTAATCCCTAGAAAAATGAGATGCAAATTTCTACTTATGAATGAGAGTTTAAAAATCAATTAAAATTAAAGCAATTAATTTCCTTTGGGGTGAAAAATCAATCTTAAAGTTTGAACCAAATGGATTGGGTTAAAATAACTGGAAAATAATTATTGATTCCTATTATTATCTGTGTTAATGAGTATACATTAATGGAGGTACATCATTGACTAAACTATTAAGATGATATTGAGATTGAGTACACTACCAAAATTCTCAGCACTTGATTTAAAAGAAGAGGAAGACCTTTTTATGTCCCTGTTTTTTGGAATATCAACAACTGCATCTGAATATTTCTTCATTTATAAGCTGTAATATATGTTTCTAAAATGTTAAACTCTGATGCAAATGCAGAATTTCAATGTACAATAAGATTCTCAAAGACACATATCGAGAAGGGTGATACTGAGCTCCTAGCTCTTTAATATGTGTAGATAGAAACTAAAAATTTCCAAGTTAAATTTCTGGATGTGGCATGGGATGTTACAATCATAACTGGCCTAAGCCAGTGACTCATTAAGTGAGATCAAGCAAAGCACAAGTCTTATAATCGATCACTACCCCAACCCCCTTTCCAAAGCATACTCCCTGCCATGTCTAATATACTCCAGCATGGCACATGACTGTGGTTAGCATTATCCGCCTCCCTTTAGTCTTCTTTTAAAATGTTTATATCCAAACAACTGAGGTTCTTCTTTTAGGAGAGTCCTCAACAGCAATGTAGAAAGAAAATAAAGTGCTTTTTGTTTTATTTTCTTTTGTAATGAGACCAAACCACCAATAGCAAACTGCTTACCTCACCACTAAATCTAGATCTAGTCTCTAACTTAGATGGAATCTATGTCTGTGGATTCAGCCTGAAGAATTATTCAATAGTTTGCAATACAAATTCATTTTGAAACAGTCATCACAAATAGGCTAGAAGTCCTTCACTCAAAGTAGAGTTGAGGAATTTTAATTCCTAGTCAATCAATATTAAATTATTCATGAAAGTATGTAAACACAGTCATAGATTTAATATCTATGAGATGCTTTAGCTTCTGGAGTTCTCCAGGTACCATGATTTGTGTCACCATGCACGTTGCCACAAAATAAACCAGTGGACCAGAGATTTTTTCCCAGATAATGTGCCACTAGGGGGCAGCAGGAGTTTATTTAACCTGAAGAAGACCAAACTTTTTGTAAAGGTCCCAAATTCACACTAGAAGGAAAATAATACTAATGTAGTAATGGTTTCTCAGTCACATTTTTCTTTCCTACGAATGTCACTCGGAATTATCTTTTAGAAGAGTAAAAGAAATCAAAATATGACTTATTAAAAAAGACGAGATTTAAAGAGATGGCTTTTAAGGAGAACAGTGATAGGAGATACCTGGGTATAGCCCAACGCTTTTAGACACACTGAAATGTGTGCCAAAAAATATTTTTTCCTAGGTTATTAGATCAGCTAATGCTAGATCATTCCAGTGTTTCTGTACAAACCATGTTCTTTGTCATTGTTATAAGAATTTTTCAAATGTCTCAGCTTTCAATTAATAGAACTATTTGATCTCAAAGCTTTCAATTCATAATTAGTGCAGAAAAAATACTATTATTTCTCTTCCTAACCGGCTCACAAATCCCTCTCCCGGCTTCTGACTACTGCCACCTAAGATTAGGACTGTCATCTCTCCCCTGTATTATTGCTATGGTCTCCTAATTTGTTTCTCTACCACCTGAGCCTCTCTTATCCAGCTTACCGCCTCCCTGCTGCCAGGGTCCTTGTGAATGCAATCCCATGACAACACTGACTCTTCTCTCATAATCTTATTTGCTGGTTCTTCCTTTTCTTCCTGACTTAGAACTCTCTCAGTATTGCACTCTAGTTTGATCTATTTGCTCTTGTTCCCTAAGTTACATCATACTGCCCAATGGCTTTAAAGACTACTAAATGTTCCAGCCGTCTCCTGTCTCTTAGTGGATTTGACATATGTCTCAAATCCACTCACATGTCAAGTAAGCATCTCAAACTTAAGAAGTCCAAAATAATTCTCTTGATTTCTCAAGCTTCCTCCAATAAGTTCCTTTAGTCTTCTCTTTGTCCACAAATGGTATCATCGCTTACTCTCTCATTCAAGCTAAAACCATATCTATATTTGCCTCACAACCCACATCATACTCATTACCACTTGTCAGTTAAGCCTTCAAAATATTTCTAAAATTTATCCACCTCTTAACCCTCCACTACCATCATGTCCATTTTTATAATGTTTTTACATCTAAGATTACAATTGTCTTCTAACTTACATCCCTGCTTCCACTTTCACCTCAAATCAGTCAATTTGTGCTGAAAACATGATTGTAAAAATAAAATGATGTCATTCCTCTGGTCAAAACTCTCTATTGTTTTCTTATTATGCACGTGATAAAATAATTCTTCTGGCTATGACTTTTAAGGCCCTACAAGATATGAACTTTGTATATTTTTCAGAACTTATTTCTTTTTACCATTCTACTTATTCCTTCCACTTGAGTCCTGCTCATATCCTTCCAACTCATTATATCTCAGGACCTTTGTACTTGCTGGTCTGTTGGCTGGAAAGTCCTTTCTCCAAGTCTTGCTTGACTAACTCATTCACATTCATTTGCACTTCTGGTCTCTGCCCAAAGAGGCCTTCCTTATTCAATCTTTCTCAACTAGAACCTCAAGGAATGGTTTGTTACCTTGGGGTTTCGCAATGAAACACGTCCCATAGTATTCACACACTTATGTGGACCACTCCCCTTCTATTAGACTCTGCCTGGGGATCAATTTAATCAATAGAACATGGCAAAGGATATTCTGCCAATGCGGGGCCTAAGCCTTAATTAGTCCTGGGAGTTTCTAGTTTTGTGTTCATTCAAGTCCTGAACTACCATATCAGAAGCCTGACTACACTGCTGGAGGAAAAGTATGGAACAACCAGGAGAGGAAGTTATGCATAGATTTTGTACAAAAGCCAAGAACAGAGGGAGAGAAGCTTAACCATCCAGCGGAGCTCAGACCCCATCCAACTTGCCAGCTGACTGTCATCACATGTCACCAATGTGAGGCCAGTGGAACCTCACAGCAAAGTCCACTTTGCATTACTGAATCAGAAGGAAATAAAATGTTTTCTTGTTTGTTTGTTTTCTTTTTAAAGCCACTTAGGTTTAAGGCTGTTTGAAACACAGCAATAGATAATTTGATAAATACCCCATCACTTACTATGCCTGATCCTCAATTTATTTTTTTATATCATGCATCAGTACTTGATTTGCTTTTATATTATTATTTTCCTTGTTCATTTTTGTTCTCTCTAATACATAAGCTTAGCAACTGCAGTTTGTGTCTTATTCACCACTATGTATCTAGCATGTTACTAATAAATCTGTCACTCTTGTGAATTGTCTTATTTTGCTAAGAAGGTGTTTCTGTCTTCCTTCTTACTAGTCCATGCTTTGTTAAAGGAAGACTATTTTTGAGCCAAGGTTATACAGATCCTTTATTCCTTGTCAGAAATAAAATTTATGAATCAATTGTTGAATCAAATGTCACAGGAAGTTAAAAACAGGGGGCATCAGAAAAATTCTTGTTCAGTGTGTTTCCTTTTTGTATAGTCATGGAACTCGTCATTACATAAAATCTTCTATGTCATGGCAAAATATAAATCAAATAAAAGATATTTTGTTCTGTAAACTGAATAGTTTCTTTTCCCTTCCTCAGTGCATCTTCAGGGGTGCCTTTTCACAGCCCAAAGGTACTCAGAAACTTAGTAGGAAAACTACGGTTCTCTTCTCAATCACTAATTTGAGAAAGGAACAAATGTGGGCATGACTTGCCAAAATACAGTTAAGTGGACTGAAATCAGCTCCATTCCCTTCAATTTACTTTGGTAATAGTAATTCTTAAGAGCATTTCTTCTGGCAGGATTTGACATAGGGGTAGAAGAAAGACTGAGATAAACTATCAACTTAAAGTAGAGCTAATTAAGCTAATGAAGAGGCACCTAATTGAGATGACTAGGATTTAACCAATTGAAACACAAACTAACTTGACCTGATCATGTGACATGTGATCCTGCCATCAGTCAGATCAGTGGCTAAATCCATACCCACTAATTCCTGTAACAGACAGAGATTTCAGGAGTCATTTGGTGTGGGCCAAGGACATAAAAAGGAAAGCAAAAAAAGTAGCACCAATTTTGAATTGACATATCCAGAAATAGCAAACAGGCATTGTTAAAAGATATATGTGAACAATGACAATCATAAACTAGAAAAAATAGTAGAAGAGAAGGAATATTGAGCATATAGTATTTTCATTAACAGTTATATTCTAGTATGGTTTTTAAATTTCCTTATATTTTCTGGAAAAGCAAATGCTCATTATAAGACACACTTAGTATAATAAAGTAACTTTTATATTCAACTTTGAATAAAACATATAAAATTGTAAAAATCTATCTTAAAAAGTCATGCATATTTAAAGTTACTTAAAACTCCTTTCACCTGAATTTTAACATTTTGATATGCTAAGTATGATAATAGTTACTTTTTATAGATTATTTGTTTGGGGATAGAAGTTATGGATACACAAATCACCTCTTATAATTTTCATTAGAACTTCACAGGGTGGATTTATTATTTTGTCTCTTTAAATGGCCCTATCATTTAACCAGGTTAAAGACTGTGCCCATCCTCACAGTTAATAAGTGCCAGAGCTGGGTTTGATCTCATATCTGGCTCAAAATCCAAGGCTATTTTTATTAAACAAATCTGTTATACCTATCTCAGTGAGACTTTTAAAATAATTCAAGTTCAATTGCTTCACTTTTCATATGAGAAAGCCAAGGCCCAACAATTTGCCGAATATAAATGAGTACATTTGTTCCATACCTGGGAGGAGAGTCCAGCTCATTTCCTCTAAAGATGGAAGATTCTTACCCCATTCACACAACTGATATACAATAAATTTATTTAAATATGCATAAATGGTATCCTTTGATAAACTCACTCTTCATTTGTGTATTTCCCTCTGCATGTAAATGTGTCAAATGAAATCATTTGTATAAAAACAAAGTCAGAAAATCTTTCTCCTCCATTTAAGCCTGAGCTACAGAATCCTTAACCTATTCTCAGCATCTTACAGATGCTCAAAGTGTTTGTTTGTGATTTTTTTTCAATTAAAAATGCAGAGAAAAATATTTGGTTTAATCCCTTACCCTCCGCGAGTTATCACTTTCACATCTCTCTAAGTAAACATTTATACTTGTTTCCTCCATTTCCTCAATTCCCTTTCCATTTTCAATCCATTCCCATATTCTTTCCAGCCTCATCTGTCAACCAAAATGATTCTTGCTAAAGCCCAAACTGACCTCTGCATTGTCTGGCATTTTCAGTCCTCTACACACCTTGTGTCTCAGCAGCATTTTAAACTGTTGACTGGTTTCTTCTTCTGAAACACCGTCGTCACTTGGCTTCGGTGAAATGCCAGTGTGGATTTTTTCTCATGCTATTATAACCCCAGCTTCTCTCCCACCTTCGCAGGCTCACCCTTCTGGCCCAGGCCATTTCATTATGGTGTTCCGCAAAGCTCAATTCTTGATCCTCAGCTCTTTGTTCTCTCTGCACCTTCCTAAGAAACCTTACTCATGCCCAGGACATTGCTGCTCCCATAAATGCAGATGGATTCAAAATTTCTATTTCCAGCTGATATTGCTCCTCTGAATTCCAGACCTAAATTAAATATTTAAACAGCTGCTTTATGTATACCTCTTGATATGTCAAAAAACTTTTTAAATGTATCAAACTGAGCATGTTTCATTTATTCCCACCCCACTTCAAATTTTTTTTTCTCCTATCTCAATTCATTAGACACTTGCCCTAATTATATTTTACACTTACCCTCTTCTCTCCACATGTGTTTTACACACACTCTGTTATCTATAAATATATTTTGCATATACCTTCCTTAGTCCTTTTTCGTTAATCACCAGCATCATCCAAGATCTTGCTATCAGTTTTGTCTGCTGGATTAATGCAAAATCATCCTTCATTGTGTAGTATATATGTACTAAAGTTTCCCCAAAATCTGCTGAGTGATGTTATCCAAACACAAAAGAGAATATGTCGCATACCCATTCTCACTCTTTACTGAAACATTTTCAAGGTCTTGCTTATCAGAAAATGGTCTCAAAGCTAAGCTCCTTCATTGTAAGCCCTCCACCACCTTGCTGACCACATCTTGCTACGCACACCTCTTGTCCTTTCAGCTCTAACCACACTGGCCTTTTTTCCATCTCTTGTCCTCACACTGCACCCTTCAAGAGAAGGCCTTTGCCCATGTTAGTCCCTCTGACTAGAACGCTTTTCTCAATATTCTTCATCTAGTTAATTTCTATTCATTTTTCAGCATCTAAAGCTTAGACCTTGTCTCAAGCGACAGTTTCTCTGGATAATTGTCACAGTACTCTTTTTTCCTTTATACTCTCTTGAATTCTCTTTTTCTCCCTTCCTTTTATACTTAACACCATTGCAATTTCCATTTGTTTGTTTGATCATTTGATTAGTGTCTTTTACTGAAGGAATGTAAATTCTTCAAGGGATGAAACCATGTTTGTTCAATCTCACCTTTATAATCACAGAAACCAACCAAATGTTTGATAGTAGTTGCTGAATTAATATTAAACAGTAAAATGAATGATTGAATGAAAGAGCAAAGGAAGTGGTTTATTCTAGTAAAACCACCCTAATATATACATTTTATTGCATTGTCAATTGTTCAAGAAAATCTTGCAAATGAATAGTCTTATATCCCAGTTAGCTAGGGAAATTATTGGTAGCACTGCAGAGTTGAACAGATATTTCCCTGAAGGATTAGATTTATTGAGTTACATCTTGCCCAACACAAAGAGGCAAAGGGAGTTAGGCAATGCCCAAAGAAGTGGATTCAGGGACACTGTTGACATGCTAGGGTGACGAGGGTTCCCATGAAGACCAGGGGACACAACTGAGCAAAGTCCATGAGTTTGTTTTCAGAAGCAGATTAAATATCTGGGATCAAAATTTCATGCACATATTACGCAGCCCAACAGAAGCTCAAATGGAGGCAGAACTACTTCTTTAAGATTTGTTTAAAATATGAGGAAGGTGTTATTGACAATTAATAGATTGGGGCTAAGAAAGCTAAATATCCCTTGCAAAAGCACAGGGCAGTCATATACTATGAAGAATTTCCTTGCCCTAGAGCCCAGAAGAAACCCCTTAGAGAAACACTGGGAGTCGACAAACTCCTTGAGGACAAGATTTATGTCTTCATATGGGTATTTCAGCAGCAAGCTCAGCGACTAACCAGCAGTTGGATATGGACTCCCGTTACTTGCCAACGAGCTAGATACGAGTATAGGAATGCATAAATGCATGAACTTATATCGATTCAGCGGTAGAAAGAATAAGAACAATTGTGTCTGAGCAGAGATGGGAAAGGGCAGTCCCTTCTCAGCTGTCAAATAAAAAAAGTGATCAAAATTCATAAGTCTCGGAAGAGCAGAGTAGTAACAACAGTCAGAAAGCAGAAATAAAGCCTGATATCAACATAGGTGTTAATACCAATATCTTACTAACTACCTAGTCTGGGAATGGATTCAGTGGGTAGTGCTAGGTCTCTTTGCCACTGCTGTGGAGGGCAGCAGGGCCTCAGATGAAACCTGAGAAAATGGGAGGTGTTTTTATGATTTTATTTGTGGAAGGGAAGGTGGAAACTGGAAAGCGTAGAAGAAGAGAGTATGAATAGGAGAAAATCACCTGCCTGTGGTTTTCAAAAGACCCACAAAACCAACCACTGCCCTCAGCAATGGAGACATTCTTTGTGTCAGACTCAGTGGAACAGTTCTAAAGCAGCAAGGGTAATCGTATTGATTTTGAAGGAATGTCTGGTTAATTTTTCACAAGGCGTAGATGCCTCAAAAATCAATAACTTTCTGCTATATCTTTATTCTTCTGAATAAACTGTGTCTCTCGGAGAAACTTGATTCTTAAGCTCAATTGGATTCATAAAACATTTACAGACACATAGCACAAAAGATATGTAAGCTTTTCCTAGGAGTGGTAAGTATTTAACCCCAACACAGGACAAAGAGTCCTTCCCTTTTGATATGCTCCTGTCCTTGTACAGGCTTTAGGAAGGAGTGTGATTTCTGTGACGCAAATCTTTCCTTTAAGTATTGGTGCCTTTCCCCAAAGGAAGGAAGCTTCAAGAGAAGATATTAAGTACTTATCTGGAAAGCAGATTCTGAGCAAGCATCTTTTTAAAAATCTGGGAATATTGGGGTAGCTATTGAAAATGTACTTAACTTTTTGTTCTTCTAGCCACCAAAATGAGTGAGCAGTAATAAATATTTTTGGAGGAAATAAAAAGGTACTTTGGGAACAGTACAAAATGCTGCTATCCAATAATAGAATTTAAATAGATCACATCTCTCTAATTTTACAAAGGAAGAAAGTAAGGCCCAGAGAGGTTAAGTGTTCTTCCTAAGGTCACACAGTGAATATCTCAATTGTTAAATTGGAAATGCCACTTTGAAAAGAAATCAATGAACACTCATTTATCAAGGACAGAGAAGGTACAAGGTTGAAAGCTGTGATAATGTCTGGATTGGAACAAATACACAATACAAGAACTCCAATAATAGAAATAGGAAAGAGAAGAGATAAAAAGAAATTCTAAAAGATGTATTTGTAAAACCAGAAAAGCTTCCCACGTTTGGCTAAAAATCACTGATGACTCATTTTCCTATAAATCAATTTCAACATTAGATGTGTATGACAAGGAGATATAGACAAACTGGTCATTGTCATGCAGGTTATTCTTATGCCATGGCTTTTTGGGGTACAGAAATCCAACATAGATTTAAACACCTATAATAAAACATGCATCGGCAAATTTATAGGCAGACAGATAGGTGTCAGGCCAAAGTACACACAGAAAAAGAATCCCAAGTCTCCAAGCTTATCCACTAACTAACTCAACCACTTCTACTGGAAACATGAATATGTGAGTTAATGCAGCCCTTACTACACTTTCTGGTTATCTCTCACTCCTGTGTGTGTGTGTGTGTGTGTGCACATGCATATGCGTGTGTGTTTGGAAGTGTCTCAAAAAAGAACAGAAATATAAGATCACAAGTGATCTTTAAATCTGATCACAGGCGATCTTTTAAAAATGATAAATATCCTTTGGATATTCCTAGGCTCTTTTGCTTTGTTGATATTTTGAGGACTAAAGGAATGGGAACAAATATTGAAACCAGTTATGGATTATGCTGGTTTTCAACTGGAACTCCCTGCCTCATTAAGCAGAAATAGGCTCCCCTTTACAGTCTGAAGTGACCAAGAACATATCAGATGAACTCCCAGTGACTATGCCCAGCATCCTTTATTGTGACTTTTAGGTGTATTTTAGGAATGGGACAGAGCATTATAATTTCAATCTCAGTTGTTCTGGCTGCTACTATGTAAATACTGAAGGCAATCCTTTCTGAGATTGTGTTGCCTATCCTAGGTAGCTATAAAAATCTTCTTTTTATTCTAATAGGAGATGACTTTTAATTTAGAATGAGACTGCGGTTTTATTCTTGGTCCAATCTGGTAAAAGAATCCAGACATGTCTTTATGAGTATTTGAATGGATACATAAAATCTAAACAATTCAGTGTTCTAATTTATTTAAAACACATTAGGAATAAAGCTTTCTCATTTCCTTATTCTACTCTGTATAGATCAGTACACAGAGCTTATGCACCTCCTGAGGAGGATTTGATTGTAGTCACTGGATTTCACTGTTATGGGTACCACATGCAGACAGCATTAAGCATGGTGAATGCAGCATTCTTTAAGAGATGAGAGTCATCTGGTTACCTGGAATGTCCATTCTGAGCATATGACTATTGTCTTCAACTATTAATTGAGACCCTCTCAATTAGTTTTTTGGCTATAAGAATACCCAGAAGAATTCTAAATATGGGATTTACAAAGAGAATGAATTGAAGAGTGCAGATTCTACAAAAGGAAAAAAAAAGAGCTAATGTATAACTGAAAAGGTAATTTAGACACACGCATGCACATACACACCAAAAGAGAACACAGCTACTAAGTGTGCTTGGCATTAACCTCTAATCCTTGACCTTAGGCTCTTGCAAAATCCTTAAGGAAAAAGAAAGTCTCTTTTAAATCTCTTTTCCTTTGTAACTCCTTTTGCATACCTGGTATTGCCAAAGCCCTAGTTGAGCACCCAATGATATGGTCAATAACTTTTCTTTAAAAGGATTAAAAATACACTGGAGTGCAGATCTCTCCATCTTTCTATTCATTCTATTTTCAACAGATCAACCTGCAAAAAGTTATTTCTGAGACTTTGCTTTTATGTTTAAAGCTCTTTTGTATTGTTGATTGGACATATTTAAAGCCTTCTTTCCTTTAACCAATATTTCAAAATACCTGCTTTCAGTGACTGACCCTAAACCATCGTTTCTCTATTTTTTTGGCACCGCTACGCTCTATTGTGTCTCTCAATTACTCTCTGATCTGAACATTTCATGATGTGTCACATGTTGTGCAAGTTTTTGTTCTGTGCTCTAGATATTGGTGGAAAAGAGGGCTTTGTAGGTGGACTCTGAGCTGTAATAGTGTCCCATATGTACAAAAGTTCTCCAATGTTTAAATATGTTCTGAAGTGTTTAATCAGTCCATGCCAACCTTCATGGAGACTGTACCAGATACAGAGACTCTTTTCTGTTTCATGAAAACACTATATTGTATTAGAGTATTCGAGGCTAGCAGCTCCAGTAGACAAACCTCTGAAAATTTAATGGCTTAACCCAATATTGGTTTGTTCTTGCTCATGTCTCAGTGTATGCAGGTCAGGCCATCCTCTTCCACCTTGCAGCTATAGAATTTGGAACATACAACAGGGTAATGGAGGAGGCACAACCATTTCAACCTTAACTGCTTTGGCCCAAAAATAACACATGTCAGTTGGGTTCTTATTTCATTGGCCATCAATAATCACTTGACCATAATCTTATTTCCAAGGAGATTGCAAAGACAGATGAGTCTGTGAATATTTGGTGAACCCTAAATGTCTCTGCATGTACAACCCCATGTCTAAGTTTTGGCTATAATGTAAATAAAGGACATAGTGATTTCAGTTCTAGATTGGAGGACTCTCCCAGTTCCAACCATATCTAGATTTGTACACAATATCAAACTGTAGTTGAGCCTTGAAAAAAGCATTTAGAACAAGTTTAAACATGTCTTTAACATCTGTTACTAAAATAAAGACCAATCAGTTTGCAAATTTTGTAGAATCCAGTTGGCTCAAAAGCATGAGGGATTGGGCATTAAATTGATTTACATCAATAAGAGCACTATTTAGAAGAGGAGGGACATTAGTTCAAACATGACTTTCCTTATTTGATTCTGTCACTTAAAGGGGAAGTTGTGCTTTAGTATATTCATCTGAATCAAATGTAGCTCACACCAAAGCACTTCTTGTAACTTGTTTACAAGAAGATTTGTGAGGAGTGAATGAAATCAAAGAGTTGATTAAACCTTTGGAAAATGTAAACTGATAGATAAATAGGAAACACTATATTTTGATGATACTATGAGTATTCTCTAACTTAAGCTTTCACTATTGCTTGTATTCTCTTGATCAAAGTAAAGAGAATGCTATCTGTTAGAACTATAGTTTAGATATCTGAATTAATTAAGCTAAAATTCACTATTTTTAAAAAGAGGGTGTATTAGTCAGCCAAGGGGGTGCTAATGCAAAATATCAGAAATTGATTGGTTTTTAGAAAGTGTATTTATTTGGAGTAGAAGCTTACAGTTACCAGGCCATAAAGCACAAGTTACCTCCCTCACCAAAGTCTATTGACGTGTGTTGGGGCAAGATGGCTGCCAATGTTCAGGCTTCCTGAGTTCCTCTCTTTCCGGGGCTTGCCTCTCACCAGGCTCAGCTGCTATGCTGTCTCCACAAGGCCAGCTGTAGACTATCAGGTGAATAGCTAGTCTGTCTTGCCAGGGCCTCTGCTGTATCTGCTTCTCCGTGTGTTTACTTCCTGGGCTCCATCTCAAATCTCCCAACTCTGTCCTTTGCCATGTCCTTTGCCTACTGACATGGCTCAATCAAAGTCCTAATCATAACTTAATCAATTAAAAGTGATATCTCCCACAGACCAGTTTATAAACATAATCCAATAACTATTTTTGGAATTCATAAACAATGCCAAACTGCTACATAGGATAAACCCTTCAATTTCTAATTTATATTCTCTTATAAAAATAGAGAAAGGAGCAAAGAATTTGTAATCAAACTTCTAATTTTGAAAACTGACTAGTTAAAAAATGATTTGTGTACTGCTAAAAACATATATTTCCTGTACATAATCATGTTGCTAAAAAAATAGATTATTGACAATACTGTTCATGTTGGGGGCAAAATTTTTAAAAATACAAATTCAACCAAATAATTTATTTTATTACAAGATAATTTATATAACTATCTTCTTTTAATGGATGCTATAAATTTTATATGGGTACTGTGCTATAGATTTTTTCTTTTTTTTTTAAATGGTATACTCAGGAATGTATCTGGATGTTCAAAAATCATCACTGCATTTACGATACATAAACTGTTGAAGTTTTTTGTTTGTGTCATGTGCTTTTCCCCTGTAATTTCTGAAAATTCAAGAAGAGGCCTAAAACTCAATCCTTCTTCACTAAATTTTTAAATCCCCATGAAAATTACAAATTCTTCAATCAGCTCTTGCTCTCATGCATTTGGAGTAGAGACAATTCTGGATTTTTTGCCTTCCAGGTAACAATAAAGTTATTTTTTTCTTTGGTAATAAAGCTTCTATTCTGACGCTGTTCTGTGATGCAGATGGTCACCTCACACATGGCTATATTTACATAAATAGCAACTCTTCTAGCAGTTCTTTTACAGATATGGATTGCTTTTAAAGTACTTCAGAGGACTCATGGGTAATTTGTATGAACCCTTGCTAGCTTTTGACATTTAGGTTCAAGAGCATTTTCTTCTACAACATAACCTATGGATCATTGAGCAGTGTAAGACCACAAGGACCTAATATAATTTTGCCATTATCTTGTTTTCAGTAGCCACAAAATGACTCCTCTTTTCCATTGGAGACCAAGGGCTCAATAGATTTATGACCCCCCATGTCACACTCATTCCATGGCAAGGTCATTATGTATGGTATGTTTTGCTTGCTTGAATGTTTCAGGTGGTCAACTTGGTATTCACCATTGCTTTACAGACCCATTTGTAAGGGAACTGAATTATGTACCCCCCAAAGGCAAGTTTAGGTACCAACCCCTGGATCTGTGGGTGTGAACTGGACCTTTGAAGAGGCTATTAGTTAAGGTGTGTCCAAACCGAATGAGGGTGAACCTTAGTCTTATATGGCTGAAGTCCTTATAAGCAAAGGATATTAGACACAGATGAAGTCACGGGGAGCAGCCAGAAGCTGAAAGTCCACGGAACCCAGAATAGTAAGGACAAGACACTGCCATGTGAATCACCACGTGACAGAAAAGCGAAGCAACCCCAAGGATCACTGGAAGCCAGCCCCAGAATACCACAGTCTTCAGGGAGAAAGCACAACCCTGTTGATGCCTCCGTTTTGGACTACTCCTAACATCAAAATTGTGAACCAATAAATTCCCATTGTTTAAGCCTTCCCATTGTATGGTATTTGTTTTAGCAGCTAGGGAACTAAAACAGGAATATGAGGAGATAACTTATGTGGAGCCAGAAGAGATCTTGAAAATGAAGTGCTGCATTTGTGTTCATTATGGTGGTGGTCTTTGTCTTCTCAGAAACACTTCCTTTAAAGGACAGAGCATTATGTGGAAAGAATTTAAGGCTCAGGTTTCCTAAATCTTTACCCATATTTCAGCTACCTCTCCTTGGCAAAGAAAAGATTTTGTCATTTAAGCTCTAACATAGGCTTTCCTGATATATTTGGCAGAAGAAAATATCCTTATCAACCAATCTCTAGATTGCTAGTAACATTTTTCTCAGTCACTGTAATGCATTGTGCTAATAAATATACTTTCTCCATTAAAGATTAGTGGATATGGCATATGAGAAATGGCCACAAAATTTTTTCTACATAACCCATTGAAAAGTGAAACCTATGACCCCTCCATTTAAATCTAGGAAGGGTATGTGACTTGTCTCACCAGTAGTGTACAATGGAAGTGATGATGTGCTAGTTTCTTGGCCCTGGACTTAAAAGAGACTGGCTGTTTTCACTTTTATGTTGAAACATTCACTCTTGGAATCCTGAGTCATGATGTAAGTGAGACCATGTGGAGAGAGTCTGAGGCTACATGGAAAAGAGAGGGACCCAGATAAGCCCAGCCTTCCAGGCATCCCCATCAAGACACTGGGAATTTGGGTAAGGCACTCTTAGACAGCCCCCACCCCAGATCTGGCCAGTACCCAATTGAATAACATTAAGTGACCAGTCTCTGCTACCTAAAGGGAAAAAAAGTTGCCCAGCTGAGTCCTGCACAAATTCCTGATCAACAAAATCATAAGATATAATAAAATGGTTGATCTCATAAAATTTGGGGAGAATTTGTTACAGAGCAATAGATGAAATGAGCAGCATGAACAGTGGGTATCATTTCTTTATCTTCTTGTACCCCCAGTACCACGTACAGAGTCTAGTGAATTGGAGGGAGTTTGAAAGTTATAGTGTAGATAAGTACATAGAGCATACGGAAATATGCAAATATATCTTTGATGATGGAAAGATAGATAGAGAAATGAGGGTTTGACTGATTTTTCTGACTAACTGTATAAAAGATGTGATTAAACCATTTCAGCTCCAGAGCTTGGACAATAAGCATGTTTGACATATCACATCATTTTTTTAAAGTCTTATATGGAGTTAAGTTCTAATGCTGACATGAGGCAATAATTGCTTATCATCAAAATTACTCTTAAAATTCTAAAATGCTTGTAATAAAACAGTATATGTGGTTTTATGCATTACAAAAAGAAGAGGATTAAATTTACATGTTGTTAAAAAAAAACATATTTCTTTAAACACAAGAATCCCATTTTGTGCAAAGAAATGCTCAAACATGAGAAACGTAGACATTGAGAACAAGGCAACAATAGATTTGGGTCTCTCACACCATACTTTAAAATAGGGTAATCATAAACAATTATTTCAGATGTAAACTGCACAACCTTGGATGATTCCATTCTCATAAACTATTACATGAATGTCTTCTCCAGTATTTATGCAGTGCACAATCTCTACAATTGTAGACTGTCTTTTTGCTTCAGAGAACAGGCTCGTTGAGTATGATTGAGGCAATTCTTCAACTATTTACATTTTCTTTTTTGTCTCTCTTTCTTGCTCTTCCCAGAAATACCATCCAATCACTCCTCCTTTTGCTTTATTGATAATATTGTTTTTAATGAAGGCTGTCTTGTTATTTGTGCACAGTGTGGGACTTCATTGAACTGAGGAACAGTTATGGGAACAATGCCAAAGGTAACACTGATAATAGGACTCAATACTTCCCAGAATATTAATGAAATAATCAACAGAAATAAACTACAATCAGGTTTTTGCCATTAGCCTTTTATTGAAAGTGCTTTGTCAGGGTCACCAATAAACCTCCTTGCTGCTAAATGCAATGGTCACTTGTCAGTCCTGACCTCGCTTGAGCTTTCATTTGAACGTGATCTTTCATACCCTTCTCATCGAATCACTACACACTCTGCTGGTTTTCTTCTTCCAGAGTGCTCCTTCACAGTCTATTTGCTGGTTCTTCTTCAGCCGCCCCCAATTTTACATAAGATTAATGTAGGAGCCAGTCCTTGGATCTCCTTTCATTTAATCTCATGGCTTTAGATACCACCTATATAACCCAAATTTTCCCCCATTTTGTATCTATCTCTGAACTCCAAGTTCATATATAAAACTGCCTAATTGATACTTCCACTTAAATATATAATAGACATTTCAAACTTACCAAACTCAAATCTAAACTTTTGACAATTCCACCTTCTCAAAACAGAGCCTTCTACATTTAATAGCAATTAAATTTGAACTTAGAGCTACCCTTGATTCCTTTCACACCCCACATTCAATTCATACCATCTTGTATTTGCTCTACCTTCAAAGTCCACCCAGATTCTTACTACTTTTCATTACTTCCATCACAACCACCATGGTTCCAGCAACCACCATCTCTAGTCAAGATTATTGCTTTCATCTCCTAAGTGGTGTCCTGGTTCTACCCTGTAGTCTATTGTCTAAGTAATTCTGATAAACCAAATCACATTACCCTTCTGTTCAAAACTTTTAATGGCCTCTCATTTCCTCTTGTTACTTTTCTGTTCCCATTTCTTATTAATCTTCCTTTGTCTTGTTTATTTCTAGACCCAGGGGCCCCTTTGCCTTTCCTTAAACACCCAAACATGCTGCTGCTTTATGGTGCCTACACATATTATTTTCTTCTTTGTATTCTTCACAGAAATCTGTAGAACACATGCTTCACTTC
>JAQZBX010005664.1:0-55660 GCA_029593785.1 Cabassous unicinctus
CAGAATGAGTTTTACTTCAAATTATGACTCTGACGTTCATCATTATTTCTCTAATGTCAGGGCGGAAATACTGTGTCAAAGGTTATGAATATATTTATGACTTTTGAAATTTATTGCTAACACACTTTCTGGAAAGTTTTAACAGTCTCCAAAAATATATGTGCAGTACAGCGTTCCCTTCACCTTGCCAGTCCTGGATATTTTGTTAATTAAATTGTTTGAAAGATGGAAAAGGGCACCTCATGGTTGTTATAATTTCCATTTATTTTGATTACTAGAGAGATTAAATATCATTTCATATGCTATTACTCATTTATATTTCTTCATTTTAAAAAAATTGACACGTTAAGATATTTGCCCAATTATCTAATTTGATTTCTAGTGTTTTACTCATGTATTCATATTAGAATTTTATATACTATTATATTCATTTATGAATACTCTCCATTTTCTCCTTGCTGTAGGTATTCACTCATTTATCATCTAGAAAGTTTTAAATCATCCATTTTTCTCTCAATTTAATCACTTTCTCTCTTTGAAGAAATTCTGTTAAAATTTTTGATATTTATCCACGTATTTCCAACTGTAGTTTGTTCTCTAAGTTCTTAGTGTAGTGTCACAAGACAAAATATTTATTCAATTTTTATTCAATTTATTATTAAAATCACTATAGTTGGACTGTTTCCATTTTTTCCATTGAACCCCAGGTAAAACTTTTTTGCTATATTCTAATTAGAATATTGCTGTATCTTTCTTCTTTATGCCCAAAGCTATCCTTATAGAGACCATTGTGCAAAGTCGTTCATCTGATTCCATAATAAATTCATTGATTTACTAATCAAATGTCCATTGAGCACTTCCTAGGGGCTGAGAAAACTGTTCATGGAGATTATTCTCTAGTGAAAATAGACAATATAAATAACAGAGTGACATACGTAATATATCTGGTGATAAGGTCTGTGGGGTAAAGAAAAGAATGCCAAAATGCCAGTGGGGAAGGTGGTGGAGTTGAGTTGACTTATCATGCTAAGGGTGGTTGTCCTGATTAAGTGGCATCTGCTTAGACACATGGCAGAGGTGAAGGGTGAGCCAGGAGGCTCCCCGTGGCAAGAGCATTTCAGAGAGAGGCAGCAGCAAGGGCACAATCTTGCCATAGAGGCAGACAACATATCAGAGGATGAACAAAAAACCCACTGGGCTGCTGCAGGGTGAGAAAGTACATGCTATGAAAATAAAAGCAGGGGCAGAGCTGGTGTGGGCACCCTAATGGCTTTGTAGAAGAGCCATCAAAATAAGATCTTTCGGTTGGCAAAGCATTCCCTTGTATGTTTTGAATCCCCTCTCCCTGTTTCACCTTCTCCGCTTTCTGTTTCTCTTTCCACGTCCTTTAGCTGCTGAAACTATTTCACCAATGCAATAAGACTCCAGATTTCCAGGCGCCCCTCTAAAGAATTCTCCTGCATTGGTGGAGGCACAGAGTCACCTGCTCTCGTGAATCCCTCCTGCCAAGGAGGAGACTGCATTCACTGGCACCTGTTTCTTCCCTTACATCATCCATTTTCCAGCCTTCATTCTGGGGGAGAACAACTGATTTATCAAAGAAGCAGACAGAGCATCAAAGTACACACACACCAATAGTTTGGAAGATTATAACCCTTGGCTTGTATTTTTAAGCATTGAAGTAGATGTTGCGAATACGTGAAATTCCTTGGAATTTCTCACACTTGTTTTAAAATTTACTATGGCTGGTTTTTTGAATGCACTTAAGAGGGTACTTCAAATTTTCAGCCCTTAGAGCCTCTGCAGGCCTTAATAAAGTTCTGATGTGACTAGAATGTATTTGATTTGCCCCTTTGTCCTCCTTTTGGGTGAAAATGTTTTGTAACCTTCTTAAACAACCCAAAACACTCATTCTTCTAGTAAAAGACATACACTGGCTTGTTCTCCTTGACCATTTATTTGTAAGGCGTAAAATGCATGACGTATTTTTAAATATCTTCTGAAGAAGGGTCTCTTCACTACATATTGGTGGAAAATCCCACCCAGTCAATTAAGCTAAGGAGCTACTTAAACATCCTGCCAGGTACTATTTTATAAATAACATAATATGCCATTAAACCTCACCACAGCTCTCAGATGCCAGTGCTCCTTCTCTCCAATTCGTAGATGAATAAATTGTGGTTCATAGAAACTAAGTAATAAGCTCAAATTAATAGTCACCAGAGCAAGAACCAAACCCAGTTCTCCTAAAAGCAAAGGCTGCCACACCAAGATGCATCTCAAGTTTAGAGGCATTGGCTAAACGATTTCCAATTATATATATTAAGCAGAATCCAATATATCCATGAATATATGACTCACAGGCGGTTCCAAGCTATTCTGATAGAGCAGAGTATAATCTGATAAAATCATTGTTAGCTGTTGGTATCTTTAATCATCCCTGAAAGAGTGAAATTCTATAAGAAGCACCAGGAAACTCAATTGCTGGGCTTCCTTTATTCATGCAACAAATATTTGTTGAGTACTTACTATTTTTAGTTATGGCCCTAGATGGTCAGGGCACACGTGTTAGACAAAAATACTCTCCCTCTCAGAGCTTAGGTTATGGACAAAATGAGCATACTAAAGGGAAAAGGAAACCCTGCCTCAAGTAGGGGATTGGCAAACTCTTATGGATCCTCCCATTTCACTGAGGCACATAGAACTTGCCTCCACACAAGACAAATCTTGGGGGCAGCCCTTTGTGTTTCCTGGCATTTGTGTGCATTCCACTGCTTCTTCCTGTCTACAGTGTCATAGGTTTTACTAGACTTTCCTGCCTACCTTCCTCCTAACAAAGCTTGCTATCTCTACTTCAACCTCACCTCAGCCATTCCAGAAATGCCTCTCCTTTTTCTGTATTCACTATTTATCCAGCTGCTCTGCGGCTGCTATTAAAAACCTTGCCCACCATGTAGTTTTTTTTCCCACGCATAATGCTTGTCCATTATTTATTCAATACCATTCTCCCGATTACCCTACTAAGTAGGCACTGCAATTTGAATTCCACAGGTGGGGACTGAAACATAGGGATGGACACACGGATAAATAGTAGGAACTTGGCATTCTCATTTGAGCTGTCAGACCCCAAAGTTCACTCTTTTTTACTAGGCTGTTTGACAAAATATTACTATTCTTAGACAAAAAATCCTGAACCCTAATAAAACAGGCTTGGTCTTTAAAAAGATATCTTTTAAGCTATCTTTTTTTAATTGAAATATACCCACGTACAGAAAAATAAATACATCATAAGCATAGAGCTTAATGAAGCTTTAAAACTGAACAATATCCCCATCTTGACCAGCATCCAGACCAAGAAAAACAATATTGCCAGAACCCCTTCCCTGCAGTGTCCCATTCCAGGGGCAATTCCTAATGTTAGAAGGAGGATTTTTCAATTGAAATTAATTTCAGAGATTGAGGCATGTTCTGAGGGAGCCTTCCTTATGCTAAGCAGGGAGCACGGAGCCCATTCTATACCCCTCAGGGTAGAGACATTGGTAATTTTCAAGAATAATATTTGGCGATTTTACTAGCTGCAAAACATCCACGTTGCACAGCACCTGGCTGTGGGGCTGCTAAGTGACTGGCCACGTGTTTTTGTGTATTCCTGCCTTCCATCAGCGCTGCCATAAATCCCAAGTGGCCACCAAGACCAAAGACATCTCAGAAGAGCACGTGAAGTTTCCACCCTGGGAAGCATTTAACTTGGGCAGCATCAGATTCCATATTGGGGATAAGTAAATGTTTCTGGATCAAGAGCAAAATTACGATCAGTAAGTTGCCTGGAAACACTTGAGGGAATGTTTTAAGAAACCACAAAGTATTCTCATCAGAGAACGAAAGCATCGCCTGGGTGCGTGTCTCGCACTGTTTTCTTTTCTTTCCTTTTTCTCTTATTACTTGAGCCACACAGTTTATAACTGCTTGTGCTTTGATTCAATTAGGGTTGACAAGATTGATGTCTTAGAGGTGCAGAGAGGGCTGCTTGTGACTATATGCGGCTGCTGAGGTGTACAGTATAAAGATCACTAATAAAAAATACAGGACTTAAAGAAAAATGGCATTCCATGTCAGTGCTTCCAGGTTAATCTGGAAAATAGCAATGCTCTTGTTTACATGACTTTGTGTCCGTGTGTGCAGTGATAGCATGAAAACCAAAGAGACATACACAGAGAGAGATGGGTTGGGGCTCAGTGTAGTAAGTCTTTATAGTTTATCTACTATGTTATGTGCTGTGCCCTGTACCCTGGGATTAAAAGACCCTTTCAAATTAATGATGAGAAAAGCAGGACACCTATTTCCTACACAGTATGTTAACTCATATAAACAAAGACCGTGGACTGTTTTCTGGAGGGGATGACACCTGAGTTAACTCTTTCAGGTGAAGAAGAGGTAGAAAGTCATTCTACACAGATGGGTCAGCCCAAGCAAGGGCTCAGAGCCAAAGACACGCGTGAAAGTCACTCATGAAATGGCACATAAAGTACAGCATGTCCTGAAAGGGCAGGGAGTGGCAAACCCGCTGCCTAGGGCAACATGGAGTATGGATGGACCACGATGGTTAGATCTGCAGACCTGTGTTTTAATGAAGTATCTCTGGCAGATGTGAGGGGAAAGGGAGCAAGAGGACCAAGTATTGAGGCAGAGATCAAAAGGTGCCTGCGACTTTTATCCTAAGTTAATGGCTCTAAGTTTTGCAGTACAGAGACCTGTTTACATTTTGTTAAATATGCATGTAAGGCTACATCTGTTCAACCCGTCTCACTAACTGTTTTCCACACAAATTTCATGAAAAGAATGTTTGCGTGTGCATATGTGTGTGTTTCCCAGGTTGTACATATTAGCATATTCTTCAGAAAAGGCTTTAGGAATCCTGATATAATAGGAAACTAATGGTCAAGCCATCGGATGCCATGGGGTTAAGTTTGTATGAGACGGGAATTCACGTTACCATCAGACACTTGATTAGAAAGCACATGCCCTGGAGGAGAGAATGCTGAGTCGGGGTCAGACAGACAGATTTTTATCAGGTACAGCTCAGTTACCTACCAGCTGTATGACCACGGGTGACTCTCTCAAACTCAGACTCCCTGTACCTTACATCCTTCATATGAAAAAAGATATAGATGGAAAGATAATAAAATTTGAATCATTGTTTCTATAAAGTTCTAAAGGGTGTCCATTTACACCTGTCCTAGAAGAGAATCTTGCACACACCTGGAGTTCATCCTTATTATAAATAAAGCACAGGCATTGGCACAGAGTCTCTGTTCAAGGTGATGGAAACGTGTTGGTAATGGATGGTGATGACAGTAGCACAATATTGTGAATGTAATTAGCACCAGTTTATTGTAGGTTTGAAAGTAGTTAAAATGAGAAATTTTAGGCTGTATATATGTCACCAGAATAAACACTAAAAACAAACTAATGAACATAAAACTTTACAACCCAAAGAGTGGATCTGAATGGAAACTATGACAAAAATTAATAATACAACTATAAAATATATAATAGTATAATTATAATAATATTGCTTCATCAATTGTAAAAAAAAAGGTACTATAACAATGAAAAATGTTAATAATTGGGGATATTTTGTGTGTGAGTGGTGGGTATATGGGAACTCTGTATTTTCTACAAGAGTTTTCTCTACCAAAAAAATGAAATTATACAAACTATAAATATTAGCATATTGATAAAAAAAAGCCAATGTATTTTATCTTTTCCTTCAAAACAGGACCTGGTTTAAGCAGAAAATAGAAATGATGATGTATCCTTCACCAAATATAAAGACAGAATGTCTGAAAATTGTGAATGACAGTAAAACAGCATACATGAAATTAGGACTATCCCTCCAAAATCCAGAGCCTCTAATAGCAAACAATACATTTCTATAAACAGTGTGATATGATAGTCCAAAAAAGCTGTCTGACTCTAAAGAAATCTTTAATAATAAATAGTAAACATTTCTTTAAGAGGAAAGGAAACTGTTTCTTAAACAAATAGAGATGAAAAGAGCAGCTTCAATTTATAGAGCTTTTACTGTGTACCCTGGTGGTACCTTCCACAGGTCATTTCTACCTCACAAAACCTTTTTGAGTTTTATGTTACTATCTATATATCTAATTAAATCTCAGAGGAGTTAAATAAATGGCAATTTGGTAATAAACAGTGGGGCCAAAATTAAAAAGGAGAGTGGATTTGTATCCATGTACAGTGCAGTCACCACAGAATTTGCAAAGAAAAATAAAGACCCAGTAATGACAGATTATTTCAATTAAAATAAAATAATAAAATATAATAAAATTAAAAAGATAGAAACAAAATCTCATCACAGATCTCTCCTCTGATCTGAGAATGTGATTCCATAGATCTAGCACAGAATGCAAGAATCTGCATTTATAATAGGCACATTTTATCATCTGACAAGTTAGGTAAACGTTTTTATAGAATTTTTTCTTTTAATGATCTGCTTTCATCCTGAATAGTAACCAGTTAAAGGAAATTGCATATCATATTTATTTTAGTGATTCTGAGCCTAAAGAACATCTTTGTTAAATATTTGGTGTCAGATTTTGTCTTTTTTTATGGCTGCTAGGAAAATAATGCCCAATGGTTTGGCTTAAACAACAGAAATCTATTGGCTCATGGTTTCAGAAGACTAAGTCCAAATCAAGATGTTGACCAGAGGGTTGGTGGCATTTTGGCTGGCCAGTGATTTGTGGGGCTTCTTGGCAAGTATCCTCACATCACATGGCAAAGTCCTCGCCTTTTCTTTGGTTCCATTGACTTCTGCCTTCTGGCTCTTCCCCTTGCCTTTCTCTGACCCTTATTCGTTCTCTCTCTCAAGCCTCTAGCAACCCAATTAAGGCCCACCCTCATTCTGTTGGGCCACACCTTAACAAAAATTAACATGTTCAAGGGGTCCTATTTACAAGGAGTTGTAAACCAGCAGAGACACCTGCGAAGATTACCAACAGGACTTCTCTAGATGCACAACCTAATATCTCACAGAATTCAAATTACTGAGCTTTCAAATATTTGTCCTACTAGATATTGTAAAATACTATTTTACCTTTTTCTTTGACTGTTGGAAAGGTCATTTGGGAAGTTTTGACCCACCTTTGGCATGAGATGGTATGAATTTCACCTGGCCCCTTTCTGATATTCTACTCTGACCTTCCTTTCTTTTTATAGTTTTCTTTCTTTATTTTCACTCCATTTTATTGCTTGTGTATGTGTGTGTATACATACACAGAATCATACCCCTATATATTTGTATACATATATACAGTATATTTATTTTATATATGTGTTGTATATATATTGTATATATATATATTCACACATATACGTATATATAAGGCATTATGCTTATTGCATATATGCTCACATTTACATATATGTATATATACAAAGTATTTGTTTTATATACACTTGTAAACACAGCTGCGTATATATATATACAGTATGTTAATTATATGTATGTACATGAAATAGATATAGTATATTTATTGTATATATGTATATACACAGAAATATGCACATTTTATAGTTTGTTTTCCATATGTGTGTATATGTTAAAGCTATCTCTTTTAACTTTTGCCATAAGAATATAAATTTTTGCAAATATCCATCATATAGACACATAAAGACCTCATTATAGTAAAAGCATACTAGTATCAGACTCATTCAATTGAGAACATTTTTTGATGTGTTTTCTTTTGTTTTTACCTTTTAAGTAGGTCAAGGAAGCAACCAAGGAAGGGAAAGACCAGACGTGTGACATGGGGGGCCTCTAGGAGAAGGTTGAAAGTTATCTCCCTGGTGTGTTTTCTGGGATTCTGTCCAGCTGATTGGAGAGATATTCTCTGTTAGAATGGTATAAGTTGTCAGAAACATTTATTCTATTATATATTTGGGAGCAAACACTTTCCAGAGAATATTAAGTTCAGAAATGGTTGGTTAATTCCTATTACGTCAGCTATAGTCATCACGTTACTGTGACACTGATTATTTGTCCCGAGAGAGAAGAAGAATGGACAATGCAATCAAAACTCTCTTTTCACAGACTCTTCTTAATTATCACAAAATACCACTGATTGAAGAAACTTTGACCAGAGAATAATATTTGCCTGTTGTCTACTTGCCTGTGGTTACAATGAGCTAATCCTTGTTTCAGATTCTTTTTTCTTACTAGCAGCTATTTCGGTGATATCCTTGAGGGCATGGGGATTTTGCTTTCAAATTCAGATTAATAAAATCTGATTAAATAGCAAAGTTTTTTCCGGATAAACATCAGAAGTCTTTTGGTAGATTTTAAACGTCTCTTGTATAGCAAAAATAAAAGAGAATAATTTTTGTAGGAAGAAACTCATACTCAAAACCAGGGAATCTACCATTAGTTAAGGTCGTTTGTGGGAATAAGAAATGGTTAGATGACACATTACCCATCTGTGAATTCTGCAGATGTTTTGAACTGGCAAGGAGAATGCAGATGTCATTTTAATATATACTGTTCCTTCAGTGAGTTCTTGAGTGTTTGGTGAGAAACCTTACCTTTTAGCTGGTGGTTTGGAATTTCAGTAGATTTTCTGTAGGTTATTAGAATGGTTATTATGAAAAGACATGACAAGAGTTGAAGAAACATAAATTCTTTATGACAGGACAAGAATACAATAAAGAGAAAATATGTAAAGGACCAATACAATGTCCATTTTTAAATATTTTCATCATAAAGAGTAACATTTCCAAAGGGAAAAGTTTATCCCTTTCTTGTTTTAGAATACTCTTGCACCAAATTCACTGTGAGTAGATGGACAAAACATGTGGGTTCAGAATTTATCAATGACCAGGACTTGGCTTGATTATTTGGAGCAGTGATATCAACACAAATGAGAGCTCCAGATATGCTGTGTAATGTATGAAATAACTTAAATATATATATGTAGTTTTATTTATTTACAATAATCTTGTGTTTATAAACACTATTGATCTCAGCTTCATTTTCAGAAGATGAAATAAATTATTGGAGAGTTTTCTAAGTAGCTCAAAATCACAAAGCTAGTAGGTTGTAGATGTGGGATTTGAACTTTCACTCTGAACCTGCTTCCAAAGCCTTATTTCCACAATGGTTGGGCTGTCACCAAAGCAAGACTGCCTCTTTATAGTTATTAAGAAAAATATTTTACTTGTTTTGGGATAAAATTATAATTTTATACTGTTAAATATTGACTATTCTCTTGTGTTCCAAATTTTTTACCAGCATTTGTTATAACTGCTTTCTACAAAATTATCATCTGCTTTGACACTTGTTACTAACTTCTTTAGTGCTTTTTCAATAGTGAAAATCTGATAGTAAATTCACTAGCTTTTCATATTGAGTGATTCAGAGACAGTACAAAATAGAATGGCCTCTTTTTCTCAGGATTTATGCCCAGTTCTATCAAATGCAAAATAAGGTCCCTGCTCCCTGCAGAGCTCAATTCATACGTCGTTCTTGTCTTCTAACAAGTTCAGAAGCAAGAGCAAAAGGCTTATTTTCTAGGCCAAGGTCCAAATGCTGCTGATCTCCTCTCTCTGGACAGTTGTATTAGTCAGCCAAAGGGGTGCTGATGCAAAGTACCAGAAATCTGTTGACCTTTATAAAGGATATTTATTTGGGGTGAAAGCTTACAGTTACCAGGCCATAAAATGTAAGTTACTTCCCTCACCAAAGTCTGTAGCCACCTGTTGAGCAAGATGGCTGCCGATGTCTGCAAGGGTTCTGCCTTCTTCTTCCTCTTAAGGCTCCATGGTCCCAGCTTCTCTCAATCTCTGCTGTAAGCTGGGATAAGTCTTGTCTCTCTCCTAGGGCTCATTTCTCTCTGGGTTCAGCTGCTCTGGTCTCTCTACAAGGTCAGCTGTAGACTGTTATGCTCTTTCTCTTCCCAGGACCTCTACCATGTCTATGGAGCCGTCTATATTCCTCTGTGTTCTCCTTCTCCATGTATTTACTTCTCAGGGCTCCAGCATCAAAAATCAAACTTTCTCCTCTGCCATATCATTTTCTCTGTAAGTCTCTGCCCACCAAGGGGGTGGGGACTCAATGTCCTACTAAAGTGACCCAGTCAAATCCCTAATCATAATTTAATCAAGTAAAAGTGAAAACTCTGAAGTTAATAGAATCTAAATGCCCAGAGGAACAGACCAGTTTATAAACATAATCCAACATCTATTTTTGGAATTCATAAATAATACCAAACTGCTACAATAGGTTTCTTGGTAAATACTCTAGAGCGTGTCAATTTAATCAAAAGGATTTGCTAATTTTAATGATAAAAGATAATTCTTCATGGTTTTACTTACTTGGAGAGGTCACAGGATACCATACAATGAATATTGTCTTGGGGCCCCAAAGCATCAGATCATAAATTCTACATCTACCAATATCTTTGGAGTTAGGGGCAAATTAATCTACCTTTCTGAGTCTCAGTGCCCTTTAATATAAAATGAAAATAATAAGACGATCGTTTGATTCTGAGGATTTTATGTGACAATTTTTTCAGAGCTTCTTGTGTACTTCAGTAATGAGTTATTATGATTTACCATTCCCTTTTTTAAATATTTTCGACTCCTTTCACCTTTTCACCATTATATACACCAGGAGGATCGGAAAATCGACTGATTATCTTTAAATATTTGCTGAATGGAAGTTAGACATTATAAAGAGCAAAGCAGCACAGGAAATTACTTATTTCTCCATACTTCAACCTTGCATCCACCATTATTAGTTTAATTATAAGGACATCACCACAACCTCCCTTCTTTTGTTGAAACTAGAAACATACATATAGTGGCTTTTCCAGAACTGCTAACAGAACAATGTACAGTACTCTGAGAAAAGGAGTGTGCCTCCCGAAATCAATGAGAAAATCAGAAGACAGCATGACTAAGACCTTTCTCAAATAGAAGAATATGAGCTGTTGCTAACTGGAAATCTGGCCTCAGGTTTTCCTTGTTCACATTGTAGTTTCCAGTATAAACACAATTGAATCCATTCATTCGTGGCCCAAGGTCATCAGGAAAATTCAGCTTACAAGTTGTGGTGGCTGATAAGGCTTCTGTAGGTCCTGCTGCCAATCCCCAAAATAACTAATGATGACCACCCAAGTTTCAAGGATTTTGAATTAGAAACAGATCATTTTCATGTGCAAAGAGCCAAAAGCAGAGCTAGAGAGGAGGCACCTGTGAACTTGAATGAACTAGAATGCACTGATAGCTGTCCTTCACTGATTAACTCGATTAATTGACTCAGGGCATATTAAGTATCTGTCTTATTTCTGAATTTAATGCACCTTTGGTGTTCTTTATTTTTGTATGATCTTTACTGTCAAATAGTCTTTGCCATTTTTGAGGATGCAACAGCATGTTGATCCTATTTGAAGGCTGAATTGGGGCAAAATTGAATGCTATTTTAGGGCCCAACCACAATTTGGGGTTATGTTTGCTTTGTTTAATGCATATATGTTTTATTACTTTAACATGAAATATGAAAAAAACTTGTTTATTTGAAATTATATATAATTTTCTATTATTTAGGTTGTTTTACATAAAAGCTATTATTTAAAAAAAACAGCAATAGATAAGACTAGCTAACAGTGGCAATTAGTAGTAATTAATAGTAGAACTAAGAAAATAAATGATATATGTGAAATATATATAAGAAGAATTTTATGATATTTCTTTCTTCTTCTGATATACCAATTTATTTAAACTCTTTTAAATGCATTTTTTATTGAAGAAGTATTAAGTTTACAGAAAAACCATGTAGAAAATACAAAGTTTCCATATACTCCTCCCACCCCCAAACACAGTTTTCACTATTAGTAAAATTTGGCATTACTGGGGTGCTTTTGTTATAATTAATGAAACAATATTATTACAATTATATTATGAACTGTTGTCTATAGTTTACCGTTAAAGTCCACTGCTTAGTTTGTACAGTCCTATGGCTTTTAAAAATTTTATTCTGGTTACATATATTCGACCTAAAATTACCCCTTTTAACCATATTCAAATATATAATTCAGTGGTGTTAATTACATTCACAATGTTGAGCTACCATCACCACCATCTATTAACAAAATTTTCCCATCACCCCAAATAGAACTTTAGTAACAATTAAGCATCAATTCCCCATTCTCTATTCCCACCCCAGTCCCTAACATCCTGTATTGTAATATCTGACTCTATGAATTTGCTTATTGGAATCATTCCATAGTGGTGAGATAATACAATATTTGTCCTTTAGTATTTGGCTTATTTCACTCAATATGATGCCTTCAAGTTTCATCCATGTTGTTACATGTATCAGAACTTCAGAAAGGAAGTTGTTTTGCTTTTGTTCCTGACTTGATCAAGGCGTTTCCTTCTCTGAGCTAATGGACTGATGTGAGATACCACATGGGCCCTATGGTAAATTGAATTATGTACCCCAATTTAAGCATTTTCTTAGTCTTAATCTTATTTTAAATAGGACCTTTTGAGATAAAACTTTTAGTTAAAGTGTGGCCAATTGAGCAGGGTAAGACTTAATCCATATTACTGAAGCCCTTATAAGAGAAGACAAAATCCAGGGCCAGAGAAGGTGACAGGTAGAAGCAGGAAGTCAGCTGGAAGTGTGAAGAGACAGGAAAGACATTGCGTGAGGCAGGGACTCAAGCCAAGAAACCCCAAAGCTTGTGGCGAGCCAGCATCACAATGCCATCAACATAGGGAGAAGCAAGCCTTCTAGCCTCTGAAACTGTGAAACAATAAATGCTGTTATTTAAGTCAATCTATTGTATGGTTTTTGTCATAGCAGCCTGGAAAACTGAGACAAACCCTAACAACCAAGAAGTCTGATTCTAAGATACACAGAACACACATCACAATCAATGAGTTAGTATATCCCTCACAGATACATTTCAATTCTAAGATTTTGTGAAAATATCCATTTTAAAGAGACATTTTTAAACCAACCAAAACTACGATGAGGTTCGTCCCCATTAAGCAGATATGAAAGATGTATATCTGAAATTTTCTTATAGTGAAAGGAAAAAATGGTTTTAACACAAGTAGGTAGTTTTACAACACGATTACATTATTGTGCTGCAGTAGAAACATTGAGCATTACAAAGTAGCAATCAATGGAATATCAAATATATAAATATTTTAAATCATGACAAGTTGTACTGCATACTTGGAATTTACATTGAAATGAGAATGAAATTACTTGGCTGGCTCCTTGGTGGAAAAGTAGAACATGGAACACTTTAGTTGTAAATTTCATTATAAGACAAGCATCTATAAAAATAATTCTGCAAGTAATATTAAGATGAGGGATGAATGTTTAGAAGCACACAAAAAGAAAGTGTTTCTGCGTATTTTTATGCCAATACCCTTAATTGTTGTCATTGCAGTGTTTCTTATAATCAGACCCAAGACAACAAAGTAGCCTTCAATGGAAAATGCATAAATAGTATTTAAACTCCCCTTATAAACGTGCCAACCTCCACTTTTGCTGATAAGGCACATGGTGATGTGCAAAGCAAAGCAAGAGTGCAGAGTGGAAAGAGCATTTGCTTTGGAGTGAACTGACCTTGGTTCCAAACCTGTTTTCACCACTTATTAACGGTGTGACCCTGAACAAATTCCTCCAGCCCTCTCATATCAACGTCCTCAGTCCTAGATGATTATAATACCAAACTCCTAGGGTTGTAGTAAGTCTATAAATGGATAAAACTTAAGTAAAGCAAGATAATGCAGAGCCAAGCCTGCCACTTGGGCTGAGGTGGCACAGGAGTGGCCCCAAGGAAACATGTGCATTGTGGATCACACAAGCCCGGTGCTGCAAACCAGGGCATCTGCTCCATTTATAACCCAAGAGGGAATTATCTCTTGTCATTCAGGAAGTTTCTCAGCCTTAAATTCCCAACTCTTGTGGGAAATAATATAGTGCTTAAACACCAACCTCCTTGGCAATACACAATTTCTCATGGCTTCCCATAAGCAAACCATAGATTGTTCTCTTCTTTACCCATTTTTTAATGAATATGATGCTGTTATTGGTTTAGTTTCCTTTTGCCCTATAAAATTAGTATATTGTTTATATATTTTTCCAATCATATGTGAGACCCTTCAGATACAGGTCTTGTCTATGTCTCTTCTGTATTTCTAAAACTGTGTACATACAGCTGTACTTTAATCCACTCTATTTCCTTTCATAACAGCCAGCAAGGTGATAAAATGTAACAGAGCTTGTCTTTAAAGCTGTGAAATATATGTTGTGAAAAATAAAACCATTATTTCTCAGTCACAAGATAAAACCTGGATATCCCTTTCATGAGATCAGAGAGGCAGCCGATCTACCCAGACACCTCTCAGGAATCATCCACATGTTACGCAATTTTATTCATCTCTAACCATGTTGGCATATTTTGGGTGAACATGTTGGGATGTGTCCAGTTTTGAAGTTTAGGAAAATTTTAACAAAAATGACCCAGGTACATAAAAGCAGGATATCAATTTATTCACTTACAATAAGACATAAAATCATGAAGAACCAATGTTTGAAGTCCTTACCATCAGTGCAAATTCCTCATGTTAGCTTTCACTATGAGAAATTACTATTAAGTGAAAACTAAGAATAAGAATTGGCATCATTAATTTCCCCCTCTCCAATTAAGCCAGGCTTGTGGCTTGATGCTTGAGCTGCTTTGGGAAGATGAAATCAGAAGAGGGAGATGGGGATGTATACAATTTTTAAGGACCGTGAGCTGATTGTTGTTGAATCCATTTCACAATTGGGATAGTCTTTAGCAAAGAGTCCAGAATTTGTTTATTGGATGTTTATTTTCCTGTAGAATGCTTCACTGGTCTGGGCAACTATATACTCACTCTTTTTTATGCTTCTAAGCTTTACCAATAAAATTCAGTTGTGTTTTAAATGGAGTCTCTTTTTTCCTAACTTAAAAATTACTATTTTGGGGGCAAGTGGTATGGTTAGTAATAGTTCCCAAGTCTGTGACTGATTACACACACAGAGATATATAAACATATAATGATTCAATAAAGGATAGCCACTATTACATATATATTAGCAATATGTTTTAAAATAATAAAAAATTATCAGCATGTGTCATAAAATTTTCTAGCTCTGCTACTATTTGTTGTTCTAAGCACGATATCGTTGTTTCCATCATTCACCCTCAACTCTGGAATGCATTTACCCCACCTGATAATATTTTCATGACAGAGATTATGTATTTCTGAGTAGTAAAGGGTGACTATCAAATAGAAAGATGAACCAAATACAAATTTGCATTTATTGGATGTCTATTGATTACAAGACATGCTGAGGGATTTGAAGGGAGGATCTTCCGAGTGGCTCAGAACTGAGCATCTGGGTCAGGGTCACACAATAGAAGACTGGAATCACCCAGTATACAAGGTCCTCGGTGATGCAAATTGCTTGTGACAAGGGAAAAAGGGCAGCTCTAGCTTGATTGTAGTGTATTCATTGACTGCATTTAAAGGCTGTGTGAGAAGAAAGTAGCAGGAAGGATGATTCAGTGAACTCTACTTCAAATTATATTTGCAATGAGGACTCAGGGCAATGAAGATAAAATATTTGTGAAATCTGAAGCCCATTATCCATGTGTCCTGTTGTTCACTTGATTGTTTACACTGATGATTGGTGAAAATGCATTAAAAAACAAGGAAGTTCTGAATATTTGCTTTTTAACTCAAAAACCTGGAGATAGCTGAGAACAACTTACATAATGCCTAATTTCTGCAAATATTCGAGCATGGAATCCCCAAGTGAAGTCTGTAGCTACCTCCTGAGTTTAGGAAAATTCCCCAAGCCACGCTTCCTCCCATATATTCAAGGTTTCCCCCCAGTTATGATTTCCCAGCTTGGTCTGGGTATTGCATGCTTTCACCCACCCTCTATCCAATGCATTCTAATGGGTGGCTCACATGGAAGCCCTCTGGGCTTTCACTTATTTGTGGGTCAGACAAAACAGAACAGTTGATATAATCATGTAAATTTACGGGGCAGAGACTGTATTCCCATGGCTTGTGATAAGGAATGAAAAATGGTCCCAAGCTGACTGAATTTAGACACTCCCATTTATTTTAATTTTATTTTTTACTCACAGAAGACTCCACAGATCAATTTCAGTTTTAACAGATTTAATTTTATGGTGTTTTTTTTTCAAGCTTCCAGAATAGCCTGATATTTTCCCAGGTCAAACTTGGTCCTAGGACAGAACTCTGAACATTCTGGTAAAATTGCTATTAGAATAATCCTTAGAAGGCTGATCCCACAATACCCCGTATAAAAGTGAGTAGGGTCTCCTTCAACCAAAACACTGTCTTCACTTTCCCCTTTACTGATAGTTAGCTGCATGATTAACTAACCCGTTCCACAGTTGAGTAGCACTGAAATCTTCCTGAGTGGCCCCTTAGCTGGTTTTTGAATGCCCCAGCTTCTACAAAACTTAGTTCCTGGAGTGGCTGGTGGGAATGGGAAGGCAAAGAAAGGGATTCATTTCTGGTATTTCAGGAATCACGTTCACATCCACAGCACTTTCTAACACATTAACTTTCAGAAATCTTCACATCTTCCTGAGGGGCAGGTAAGTGTTTTTATTTCAATTTTACAGATGGAAAACTTGAAACCAAAGGTTAAGTGACTTGCAGCCTCAACACTGGAAGCCAATGTCAAGATCAGACTTGCAACATCAATGTTTGATTGCTCAGACCACTCGACCATGACCTCTTTCTAAGTATATCACAAATGTTTGGGAAATGGTTTTAACAGCTCTTAGGAACTCAAACATTCTGAACTGTGTTCTGGGCCAGACTAGACTTTATAATGCAAAGCAAACATGGATATAATAACAGTAGAGTGATAGCTACTCCATTTAACTGAGATTGCTCCATTGCAAATACTATTGTTGGTTAATTCATTCATTCATCTATATTTTCCTTCATTAATTCAACAAGCATTTATTTAGCAATCATCAGCAAAATTATGAGTTAAACTGCAACTACATACACATATAAACATTATAAATGCTTAGCGCACACATTTGTAGCTATTAATTACTCAGTGTAAGGTTGCCTGGTAAATGATTTGCATATGTTATCACAGATAGCCACACGTATATTATCTCATTTGTGCATTAAATAACCCTGAATGATAGGTTTATTATTCCAGTTTTATAGGTGAGAAAATTCCTAAGACACACAAATGACTTCTTAAGCCAGTATTCAAACCTAAGTTAGTGTTACAAAGAATATAGGCTTCGGTATCAGAAAATTCTGGGTTCCAGTTATAGTTCCACCACTTGCTAAACAGGTTATGTATGTTCTATTTAAACTCAATGAGTTCAAGTTTCATATTTTGAAATTAGAAATATCCAAAAAATCCTAAAAAATACAGATGATGTGGTAGGTAATTAAGTAGGAGATTTTCAGTCCAGGACAAGGTTAAAGCAGAAATCCAGAACGGCAAACAATTCAGAAGTTGACTTTCACTTCGAGTCACACATTTACTAGGTGAACTTATGCGTAGGTTTCCTTAGCCTCATAGGGAATTAGGGAACCCATGACAAAGCCTAGGTCCTACTCAAACTAGAGTGTCTGATAGGAAATACTCTCACATAAAACTCAGATCCCAAAGAACTATACCTCATTGAAAATTTGAACTAAACCTATTCTCAGAGGAATGCAAACAAAATGGAAAATCTATTATTTGGACAAAGAATGGGAGGTGTAATATAAAAGAGAATTTGCAATGAGCCAGCATTAAGACTTGGTTACAGTTTGGATGGCTTGAAACTTCCTTAGCTGAGAATTTAAAACCTATATTAATAGTGTCCTTACTCACTGATAAGAAGCAAATATAGAGATTCTCTGGGTAAAACTAAGTTCAACCCAGGTCACAAATAACTACTACAGTAATAAATAGCATATAGTAAAGATAACTCAGGCCATAATGAAGGAAATCACCATAGCAGAGAAACAACATAAACAAAGGAAAACCAAAATACACACAATAAGACAAGAGTCTTTCAAAATGCTTAAAGAAAGAATTTTGAGCTTGAAATAGATGTAAAAATGAACTACAAAAAATTGGAAAGTTGATTAGTAAGAAAGCCAAAAAACTGATATAAATAATAGCATAATTAACATTACAGCTCATTTGAGTGACAAAGGTAGAGTGATTTAGTGAGATTAATTTTCCCATGGAAAAAAGTTATGAAATATGGACAATTTTTAATACCCTTTTGACAGAGCTGGAGAGTAACCACAGGCAGGCAGAAATTATCAGGGAAATTGTCTGTTGAAAGAACTTCAGCAGGTGTGATTCAAGTTGACTTGAAGTGAAAGTCAACTTCTGAATTGTTTGCTGTTCTGGATTTCTGCCTTAACCTTGTCCTGGACTGAAAATCTCCTACTTAATTACCTACCAGATCATCTGTACTTTTAGGATTTTTTGGATATTGGGCTTTTGCCTCAGGACACAGGCTATGGGAGGTCACAGCCTTACAGGTTTGAAATAGCAGAGGACAGAGTTTAAGGCTGGCAGAAGAGCCAGAAAGTCCATGGAATATCCCAGAAGCAAATGTGTCACAGAGAGTGTAAGTCCCAAATCTTTCCTAAAATCCACCTCAATTCTTTGCTGACTTTAAAACTATGCATGTATGCTCTCTCTAAGGCAAGCTAAGCATATAAATACATTACCTTCCCCCCAGCATGGGACATGACCCCCAGGGATGAGCCTCTTTGGCACTAAGGGATTACTACCAAGCACCAACTAACAATGCAACTAGAAAAAGACCTTGACCAAACAGGGCAAAAGGTAAAGACAAATGAGTTTATTTGGCTAAGAGACTTCAAAATGAGTCAGGAGGTCATTCCAGAGGTTATGCTTATGCACGTCTCAGCAGGATCTCACTGACTGCCAAAGTAGTACCACCCCAAATAGCAGGACTCCTGAGAGCTCTGAAGACATCCAGATATTAAGGTCAGGGCAGAGAGCATAGGAGTTTGGTGCCTTGCCAGTGGGCCCTACTTTGGAATTTATGTTCACCAGGGTGATAGAGTTGGACTCAGTTGTGGTTTCCCTATACATGGCTTTTCTGTTCTTCTATTTAAAGCTATAATTAGTAGTAGAGTTGGTAGGTGCATGTCCAAGAGACTTAAATCTTCAAGCTGTCCATGTGCCAGTTGGGCCTCGAATCTCAACAGAGTTGCAACACCTAATCTCCAGTTCATTGTTCTCACCTAGGACAACTAACAAGGACATGATGAGGGACAACTACCATACCAAGGAACTGAGAGAGTCTACAATTGCAGGCAAGACTCCCATCCATCAGCCCTAATGGATTGCAGCCACTTCTCAACTAGAGGTAGAGTGGACATCACCTTCCCTGAATCCTCAAGATTGGGGAATGAACTATGGACTAAAGTAGACTTACTGGTGTTCTCCTATAGAATTATTGTGATTCTACCAATGGAAGAAATTATATCATTGATGTGGAGGCAGTGGCCACTGGAGGTTCTGAGGGCAGGGAGAGGGAAATACTGGTGTAATATAGGGGCATTTTCAGGACTTGGGAATTGTCCTGAATGATATTGCAATGACAGATATAGGCCATTGTATATCTTGCCATAACCTACAGAATTGGGTGGGAGATAGAATAAACTACAAGGTAAATTTTAATCCATGCTTAGTGGCAATGCTCCAATATGTGTTTGTCAACTGTAACAAAAATACCACACTAATGAAGGATGTTGTTAATGTGGGAAAGTGTGGAAGGGGTAGGGAGTGGTGCATATGGTAATGCCCTGGATTTTTTATGTAACATTTATGTAATCTAACTATCTTTAAAACACAACAACAACAACAAAAAAACTATGCATGTATAAGGCAGGCTCCCAAAGAAATCAACCAGAAAACAAAAGCCAGGAGCTGAAAAAAAAAAAAAAAAAAACTGTACGAAATTTCAGTAGCTGTCTACTGCAGGTAAATCAAGTCAAGTTAACTCTCTTCTAGTACAACAATTAAACCCCCACCATAAATAACAATAATATTACTCTTCAGAGAAACATAATACAACACAGAATCTCTAAAACATAGTATGCAGTAGCACAACAAAATTGACTAGATGAGCAAAGCTATAGGAAATGTGTCCCACTATCAAAAGATTAAAAAAAAAATACAAACAATAGTCACTAGCCTTGAGAAAATCCAGTTTAGTAACTGGTAGATAATGACTAGTAAGCAGCTATTATATATATTATATATATATATATATATTATATATATTATATATATATGTTCCAGAACTTTAAGACCAAATTGTTAAAGAATGGATAGATAGGGAATCACAGGAGACAATTAGAAATTTGCATTTAAAAATATTTGGAAAACTTAGGGGCAAAAAGTACAATAACAAATAAAAATTATTGAATGAGTTTAACATGATTGTAGATGGCAAAAAAAAAGTCAATGAATTATATTGATAGAATAAAATTAATCATCCAATATGAAAAACACAGAGAAAAAAGATCAAAGGAAATTGAACAGAGCCTCAGGGAACTTCAGGAAAATATCAAATATTCTATCATACTATAACCTGAGTATCAGAAGAAACCTCACAGGATTAAGAAAAAAAGGAAAAAATAATCTACAACTTCCCAACATTGATGACAGACATTAACTCATTAACCCAAGAAGATCAATGCGCTTCAAATAGGAAAATATGAAAAAAGTAACAAAAACAAAATCTCTACATCTTTTAGTTAAACTGCTGAAATCTAGAGATAGAGAATATCTTAAAAGTAGCTCAAGGAAATCAAATCATTACATATGTGGAAAATGAGACAAATTATAGGTAACTTCTCAGAAATGGTGAAGGTCATCAAATATGGGAATGACATTTAAAGTGATGAAAAGAAAAAGCAAAGCAGTTAATCTAGAATTCTGCATACAGCAAAACTGAATTCTATTTGAAAATGAAACAATATTATTTTCAACAAAAGAAGAACAGAGAATTTATCATAAACAGGCCAGAATTATAAGAAATGCTAAGAAAGCGTTTTCAAGATAAAGAATTCTTCAGGATAAAGAGCTGCTATATGGTAAACATATTTACAAGAAGGAATTAAAAAATACCAGAAATAATCAATAAGTACCTATATTAATTTCAAAATAAATAAAGTTAAAGACAAAGACAAAGGATATTCGTACAATAAAGGGTGCATTTCACAGTTATATCAGGTTCAACCTATAAGAAAGACACAAATTATAATCGTATATTCACCTAATAACAGAACTTCAAAATAATGAAGATAAAATGGACATAAAGAAAGAAAGAAAGAAACAAATGCAGAATCAAAGTTAGAAAATTTAACACCCCATTCTCAGTAATTGATAGAATAATTAGATAAAAATCAATAAGGATGTAGAAAATCCGAATGACTCAATAAACCACTTTGATATCTACAGCTCACTCATTACAACAGGACCATACACATAGTTCAAGTCCCCTGGAGTGCTCACCAATGTAAAAGGCATTCTGGGTCATAGAACAAGTTTTAATAAATTTTAAAACAGTATAATCTGACTAAGTATATTTTTGGTTATGGGGGTATTAAATTAGAATTAAACAATATTAAGTCTCAAATATCTTAAAACTATTAGGATTTAAACAACACACTTGTAAATAAGTCATGGATCAAACAAGACGTCAGAAAGGAAACAAAAAATTTTTAAATAAAAAATAATGGAATACACCATATCAGAAGATTTGAGAGTAGCTAGGCAATGAATAGAGGAGAATTTTTCACTTTAAATGCTTAAATTAAAAGTGAAGAAAGGCTTATATCAAAGACTTAAAGTTTCCAACTTAAAAAAGAAGAGTCAATAAAATCCAAAGTAAGTAGTACGGAGGAAATAATAAAGTTAGGAATGGAACATAAAAAAAAAAAAAAAAAAAAAAAAAAAAAAGAAAAGAAAAGAAAAACAAAAAATCCAAACCAAAACTGAATATTTGAAAATATGAATAGAATTGATATTTCTAGCTGAACTGACAAAGGATAAAAAGAGATAACACAGGTTACCACTATCAGGTATAAAAGAGCGGTTGTAAATACAAATGATACAGATATTAAAGTGCTAATAGATAATATTAGGAATCTTTTATGTCTATAAATTCAATAACATTAATAAAATCAACAAAATTCTTGAAACTACTTAGCAAAACCAATATAAGATCAAATAGAAAATTTTAATATCTTTATTTTTATCCAAAAAATTGTATTCGTTTCCCCCAAAGACAACTTAATCTAGATATTTTGCCCAGTGAATTCTTTCAAATATGCGAGGAAGAAACAATTTCAAACTTTTACAAACTGAAAAAAGAGAGGAGAAAAGAAAACATATACATTAGGCTAGCCTAACACTAACATCACACCCTGACAATGTATTATAAAAAAATGAAATTTCAGATCAATATTCCAGATAAACATAAACGGAAAAATCTTTGAATATCAGCAAATCAAATCTAGTGATATATAGAAATGATAATACACTGTGACCAAATGTGGTTTATCCCATTTATCCTGTTTAACATTTAGAAATCAATTCATGTAATCCACTATATTAAAGACCATATATAATCTATAATCACTCCAATTGAGGGAAGAAAAAACCTTTGACAACTTTCAAAAAGCCACTCCTGATTTAAAAATAATCTTAGTAAATGTTGAATGAAAGCATATTCCATTAAAAAAAATCTATGGCTCACATTATTCTTAACAGTGAATCAAAAAACACTTTGTCCACAAGACTAGGAACAAGGTAGGGATAATGCTCTGTAATGTGCTTCTGTTATGAGACATTACAGTAAAATAAGAAAATAAAACATCAATATTGGAAATAAAGAAGTAAAATTCTCTCTACACAGAGATGATATTTGTTTATGCTGAAATTCTAAAGGTTTCTTCTCCTCCTCCTTCTCCTCCTCCTTCTTCTTCTCCTTCTTCTTTGTCTTCTCCTTCTCCTCCTTCTCCTCCTGTTCTTCCTTCTCCTCTTCTATTTCCTACTTATTACACTTTACCCCCTCCTCTTCCTCCTTTAGAAACTGGGGAAGTAGATGGAAAAGGATAAGGAGGAGAAGGAGAAGGAAGGAGGACAGAAGCAGAAGCAGGAGAAGTAGATCTCACACACATTGTCTTGAGCAAAAGGATATATATGGACATATATATGTATATCTATCGATATGATATTCTAGAATAGATAAAACTAATACAAGATGAAAAGAATCAGCACCACGATTGCCTTTTGGTGCAAGATGAGGGAATAAGAAGGGACATGGAGGGACTTTCTAGGGAGAAAGAAAAGTTCTATATTGTGGTAGGTATGTGAGTTTCATGGGTATATCTTCTTTCCAGATGTGCATACTTAAGGTTTTTACTTTTCATTTATACATTGTTTGTGTATAATACATGAGTGCATAAAAATAACTTTAAACTAATATTAGTCATCATCAATTATGGGTGGGGAATGGGTGGAGGTAAAGATAAGAAAAATGGAGTAATGCTAATGGTTGTTGAAACTAGGTGGCTGGTACAAAGAGAAATTATCTGTTGATGATCAAATCACAACATGTCAAAATTGTCTAATTAGGAAACTCCAGAGGGGGGCTTCTGAATATGTGATGCATTTGAATTATACTTTTTTATATTTTTTATTGTTAAATATGGATGATATAAGGAAATATTAAAAGCATGGCCTTGCTCTGCTTAGTTCCATGAATAAGGAGAATCATTGGAAATGATTAAACTGGATTCATTGTCAAATTATTTATTAATGATTGTTGTGAAAACTTTTATTTGAAGGTAGTAGAGATTTCTGAAATAGGTTAAGAATTTCTGCTATAATTTTATATAAAATACAGATTTTCTAAGTAAATATTTGCAACATAATAAATATAAAGATAAATTCGAGATCAACTCTATATAAATTCTTTAGCATCTAAGAAATTTTGATATCATTAAACAGAGGGTATATAGAGCTAGTGATGACACAAAGTGAATTCAGAAAAATGATTTTAATTCCCTTTTCACTTTCAAACCCAAACTATATAACTCAGGGAATTATTGAATGACTACAGGATTTCATTTTGCATAAAGTTCTTTTTCTTTTCCATCTTTAATTAACTCTTATCAAATAATGTGATATATTTAAAAAGATCCAATATCAGGTTGTCTGTAAGAATATTTAGGTAATTAAATCAGAGAGCTTTCTTCCTTTGCTATAGTTCTGAGAGAATATCAATTCAAAATTTTTCTTTCCTGGATATTTATTTCAAAATTTCCAAGGACTAGCAAAGGTAGAAAACTTGAATTTAGGCTTAACTATATTGGGAATGGTTTGCAAATTCATTTGATATTACTCAACTATTTCTTGCATATTTATACAATACCTAATATTTTCTTTGTATTTCTTATAGGCTACATCTTCTTAATTTATTTTATACGGTTTAGTTTTAAATAAAATGTTATTACCCCCATTTTTCCTGAAAAGAAAACAGAAGTTTGGGAAGGTTAATTAAGTGTATATATGATCATAAAGATTTTGCAGAACTGAAAACATTGTGCTTTTGAGCACTGCATCATTCAGTTTCATCTATCTTTGATACATATTTCTGAATATATTAAAAAAAGGATTCTTTTGCCATCAAAACACTTCTATTCTACTTGTGGAGATAAATATTGATTCCCATCTAGTAGGTCATGCTTTACTAATGAGTGTCCACTGCATCCCATCTATGCACTGCTTTGTGCACTGTGTCCACTTCAGGAGCCCACGAGGGAGGGAGGCAGAAGAAAGACTCCAGGTGGAGAGGGAAGCTTGTTCATATCGGCACAGCCGCCGTCTGCTCCAGACACACAGACATGCTTTCTCTCAGACACACAGGCAAGCAAGCAAGCATACAGTCAGGCCAGCAGGCAAGCAGGCAGGCAGGCATGGCCGTTCTTTATTTGCAGGGTTATACATACACCATTGTTATCACTCAAATGTTACATAGAAGGAACACAAAATGCAACTTCCCAGAATCATGTCTGCTGTGCCCAGGGAGTATGAATTAGATACAAGGCCTACTGAGCCAGGAGACAAAGGGCTCTGTGAACTAACATCTGTTTCAACATTTGTGCTGTGGCCTGGGCAATCAGGCCACTGCCCAGGTCTTTAACCCTCAAGTTTAACCCTCACAAGCCACTGCCCGAGTCTCAACCCTTACACTCCACTGCCAAGGGCAATGGCTTTAATAGCTGTGGGGGTACTCATTATGAGCTAGAGAGTCAGTATAAAAGTTCTTTTCAAAATTGTTGCTGCTGTTGACGGCATGTTCATTTCTACCTGCAAAAGTCAAACATTGGTTAATCTCTTTTGTAATTTTGTTTTCCAGAGAACAATAAGAGCAAGCCACCCCACATGGGGTGCTCTTAAAGTTTAAGGTCACACCATGGTTTTCATTTTTCTACCATGGAGCACTGTCACAACAGGTAACAGAATATGTCCCTGCAGCCCTATCTGGGGCCTCAGCAAGGGGACCCTGGTTGCAACTTGCAACTGTACTGGAGCTGCTGCTCTATGCAATAGAGCTTCCAATGGGCATTATTCCATCTTGTTAGAGGCACTCATTCAATTGTTGGACCATTGTCCACAGCTTCTTGTGCCGCTTGGATAAAAATGGCTCAACTATTAGTACAAAGAGTGAAAGTTTTTTTTTTTTCCCCTTCCAATGAGCTACACAGCCTGAAGTTTCGGCTCACTGGCCACTTTAACTAAAGCTTATTTCACACCACATGGTGCTAGCCCTAGGCTGGACGGACACAGCCATCCACCTAGCAGCTTGGCCTTAACTGGCCTCGTCTGCACATCATGCAGACTCTGGGCATCAAACATTGGGGGCACGCACAGCACATTGCCCAAGCGGCCTCTGCATTCACATTTATAGAACCCCAAAGGCGTGAGGACTCCAGCATGTAGGAGTTTTCGGTGCAGGCACATGGCCGCGTCCTGAGCACTATTTACTCACAGGGTAAGCTCAGTCAACTGATGCAAAAGGGAGCAGTGAGCAGCTCCCCATCCCCACAAGGCTTCCCAAATGGAATGTCCCCACGGGGGCTGATGGGATACTGACCAATCCATGTGCTTCCATTCCAGCAGCCACAGGGTAAGACCTTTAAATACCACTTGTCGGTACATCCCACTAAGGGACTGACCTCACGGCCAGCTACGAGCCACATGGCTCTCAATTTAGCCCATTGGCTACTTGGACCAAACCCTAATTCATACCACATGGTATCGGTTAGAGGGCACACCACTACAGTGGTCCATTGAGCCGCCTATCCTCGGCTGGCTCCATCAGTATACCATGCCTGCTCTGGCATGGTAACTACCCCGGCTTTGTATGGGAAAACTTCCTTCATAGGAACTTGTAAGGGGGTCTCGGGGTCCAGTGTCCCAGCATACATCAAGGGACCTAAAACTTGTTGCAACTCTTTACTCAGTGGACAGGAAGCAAATGTGCTTCTCTATTCCAAATAAGCCCCTCACTTGGCCAAGGTTGCCGTCTGGGCCATGCCACTTTATGGCCAGGTGATCCAATTCTGCACCCATCCCTTTAAAGGGTATGTGGTGAATATCTTTAGCGGGGCTTCCCAGGGTATGGTTTCAGTACTCTGTGTGGCAGTGCACACAGCTGCCACGTGTTTCTCTATGAGACTATAGCGTTTCTCCGCTTTTCTCCACAGCTGACTCCAAATCTGCAAGAGAATCAGAGGTTAGCATTACATCATCAATATAATGATACACCCGAATGACATCAGCATGTTGCCACGTTTCTAGGTCTCTAGCTACTAAACCATGACAAATGGTGGGGCTGTGAACATAGCCCATAGGCATTAAAGTAAAATCCACCATTGGCCTTCCCATGTGTAGCAGTTTGGCAGTTTGATGTAATTATGAAGTCCAAAAATACATATTGGATTATGCTTGTAAACTGGTCTGTTAATCTCGGCATGATTAAGTTATGATTAGGGCGTTGACTGGGCCACGTCAATAAGGCATTGAGCCCCACCCCTTGGTGGGTGGGACCTCTAAGATAAAAGACATGGCAAAGGACAGTGATGGAGCAGTTTTGAGTTGGAGTTGTGATGCAGAGTCTTGAGCTGGAGCCCCAGGAAATAGCGTACAGAGGAGCTTGGTCGTGAGTAAAGAGAGAAGGCCCTGGGAAGAGAAGCAAGCCATTTGCCTGATAGTCTACAGCTGGCCTTGTGGCACAAAGCAAGCCTGAACCCAGAGAGAGGCAAGCCCTGGGAAGAGAGGAACCCAAGAAGCCTGAACTCTTGAAAACATCGGCAGCTGTCTTGCTCCAACATGTGGCAATGGACTTCAGTGAGGGAAGAAACTTATGCTTTATGGCCTGGTAACTGTGGACTTCTACCCCAAATAAATACCCTTTAAAAAGACCAACAGATTTCTGGTATTTTGCATCAGCACCCCTTTGGCTGACTAATACTCCATGTGAAGGCGAACTGATCATGCGCTTCATCAGCAATGGCGACGGAGAAAAAGGCATTTGCCAAATTCAAAACAAAATGATAAGTTCCCAGTGTCATAGTCAAAGTATCCATCAGGTCAAGAATTGAAGGCACAGCTGCATGTAAAGGAGGAATCACCTAGTTGAGCTCTCCGATAGTCAACAGTTATAAGCCACGTCCCATCAGGCTTATGGACGGGCCACACCAGAGCATTAAATGGGCTCTGGGCCTCATGGAGGATTTGTACCTTGACCAGTTCTTTAATAGTTGCTGCTATTTCTTCATGCCCTCCTGGCAAATGGTACTGCTTTATAGTCACTGTCCTGTGGGGTTCAGGCAACACAACAGGACCGTGTTTCCCCCTGTCCCCACCGGATGAACCTTGTTCCGTTGGCTCTTGGCCTTGCCGAGACTGGCCATCACGGCTGTTTCCTCAAGGCAGCAGTAGCATGCTGCATGAGCAGGTGTCTAATCTGATTTGTGAACCTCGTGGCATCGGGTTCCTCATCACTGAGGTCAAAGATAGCACTGTACATGCCCATTTCTCGGACCACTTGCACTAAGGCGATATAGGTTGCCCATTGGCTCACCGCATCCAGTAACTTACTGGGATCCCGCCACACAGAGCAGATTACAGTATGCAACCATTCCATCAGGGAATAGTTGGGATTTCCTTGAGCATGGTGCTGGGTATTCAACAATTACTGTCTCAACAGTGGATGGCTTGTCAGGGATACTAATTTTGCAATCTCTGTTCCAGAACACAAAATGTCATCCACCCCAGCATCTCACAGCCACAGCAGCTGCGCAGCTATGGGCTCTCCTGGCTTCTGCTGAAACTGTTGTCCCAATTCAACTAGTTCTGCCTGTGTATGGAGATGGTACATGGTATGCTGGATTACATGGGGCTGCCCCACAGGAGACCCTCCTTGCCCAATGTTCTAGTCACGTTTCATCTTCTAAGTAACAACAGGACGAACTCGTCAGATGGGTCTCACTTCTTCCTCCTCATCTGAACTGCCAACTGGCATGTCTCAGCACTCCAGCCGCACATGCTACTGCTGTCGTTGCTCATGTAAATTGTCAGTTTCCTTCTCCTGTTCATGCAAGTGGCTAGCCTGTTTCAATATCTCTTGGGTGGTGTCTCATAACAGAGACAGGAACACCCAGCCTACCCATGTGGCAGCAGCATGGGGCTTCAGTTCCCCCATAGCTGGCTCGGCCTGCTGCAGGACACCTAGCGGCACTGCAGGGTCATTGGTGGGTGTCACATCCAGACACACACACCACTGAGATAGCCACTCAGCTACACCAGCCCACACACATGGCAGGGACCACCCAGGGTCCATAATCCCTACCTCCTCATCCTGAGGAGCAGTGGGAGAACACATCGGATCCTGCCAACTACGCCATTTGTCCACTGCAACCCATCTGTGCACTGTGTGCACTGCATCCACCTCAGGAGCTCATGAGGGAGGTAGGTGGAAGAAAGAATCCAGGCAGGGAGGGAAGCTTTTTCATAGCAGCAGAGTCGCCGTCCGCTCCAGACACACAGACATGCTCTCTCTCAGACACACAGGCAAGCAAGCAAGCAAGCAAGCAAGGATGCAGCCAGGCCAGCAAGCAAGCAGGCAGGCAGGCATGGCCATTCTTTATTTGCAGGATTATACATACACCATTGTTCTCACTCAAATGTTACATAGAAGGAACACAAAATGCAACTTCCCAGAATCATGTCTGCTGTGCCCAGGGAGTATGAATTAGATATAATGCCTACTGAGCCAGGAGACAAAGGGCTCTGTGAATTAATAGCTGATTCAACAGTTGGACTGTGGCCTGGGCAGTTGGGCTGCTGCCCAGGTCTTTAATCTGCACAGTTTAACTCTTATAGTTTAACCCTCACAGGCCTCTGTCCAAGTCTCAACCCTTACAATGAATCACCTTTTTATTCTCGTAGCTTGATTTTTTTTTACCAGTGAAATGGATTCAAGTATCTTCCCTGTCTTATTCACATGATTTTTTTGTGTGTTAATGGCCTGTATCCATCATTGCAATGTCATGCAGTAAAATTCCAATGTCCCCAAAGTACCCCATGTTACACCCATTCTTCTCTCTCTTTCCCCTCAGAACCTCTGGTGCCACTGCCTTTATATCAATGATACAAGTTCTTCCATTGCTAGAACAATCATAAGTCAGCTTAAGTCTATAACTGCATTCCCCACTTATGTTTTTTCATTCCTCAATCTTGAGGATTTTGGGATGGTGATACCCATTCTCTTCCTTATTGAAAGGGGACTTAGATCCCATGGGGCAGATGGGTGGAGCTGTCTGCTTGCAATTATACATACTCTCTGTTTTGGGGGATGGGTGCTGTCCATCATCACCCTTTTTTAGTTGTCCTAAGCGAGTCCAATGAACTGGAGAGTAGGTGTTGCAACTCTTGCTGAGATTCAAGCCTCAACCAGCATATTAACAGACCAAAGATTTAAGTTTCTGGGACATATGTTTAATGAGTATAGTGCTAATTATAGGTTCAAATAAGAAGGCAGAAGAGTCATGTGTCCAGAAATTGTAATTGAGTTTAACTGTTACATTGGGGAGTGTATATTCCAGAGTGAGGCGCACTGACAAGGTGCCTAATTCCTGAGATTGTCTGCTCTGCCTATAGTCTCTAGAAGACTCTAGAGCCCTCAGGAGACCCACTGTTTGAAGCACTGTTTACTGTGGTAGTCAGTGAGATCCTGCTGAGACGTACATTACCATAACCTCTGGAATGACCTCCTGATTGACTTTGAAATCGCTTAGCCATAAGAACTTATTTGAATTTAATATTTCCCCCTTTTGTTCAAGGTCATTATCCAAATGCATCACTAGTTGGCACTTGGTAATAATCCCTAGGTGCCAAGGAGTCTCATCCCGGGGAATCATGTACCATGCCGGGGGTGGGGGCGGGGGAGAAGATATTGAATTTAATGCTGAGTTTAGCTTAGGAAAAGACCATAGTTGAGCAACAAGGAAGCTTTCAGGAGATAACTTTTAAGCAATATATAATACTAGGCTAAGTGTAAAACAATGTAACCCATTAACCATGGTTCCTAGCAATGTTTCAATATTTGTACATCACATGTAAAAAATATTCCAAACACAAGTAAAATATTATTATTAGGGGAGATGGGAGAAGGGAGAGGGGTTTGGGTATATGGGAATCCCCTATATTTTCTATGTGACTTTTCTGTAACCTAAAGCTTCCTTAAAGAGAAAGTGGAAAAAAGAAGATACTGGGGAAACATATGGAAGACATTGTCACTGTAAATAAAAGATAACAACAAATCTTATGGTGATGAAAGAAACATCGAAGAAAAAAAAATTATTGTACTTTTTAAATTTTTACTTTTATTTTTTATTTTATTTTTTATTATTCTTATGTTATTTTTTATTTGTTTATTTTTTAGCTATGTTTTGGGGGAGATTTTGGATAGCAGAAGGGTCACAACTGTGTCAGGGGAGAATAACTGGTGTGGGGTGCTGGTGATGGGGGTTGTATGGGGAGGGGTGCACCTGGGGCATGTCTCTAAGGCATATGAATATATTGAAGTTGTCATGGGGTATTGTCTCGGTGGGTGGAGACCCACACAAAAACTGCAAGAATATTGAATTCCCATCCAGGGATGTCCTGCTACATCCTCTAATAGAGCAGCAAGAATCTCCTGAGTACATGGGCAGTGCCTAGTGAAAAAGGACAGACCATAATGCCAGGCCCTTGGTATTGATGGTTGTACTTATGAATTTCCTTGAGAAATTCACATGATTTTAAAAATGCTTGCAAATTTATGATACATTGCAAAATTAAAGTTATTATTTATTAATCTAGTAATGATCAGAAAGCAATTACATTTAACTGACAAAAAGTAACAAAATGTTCATTAATCACTACTGCCATTTGTCCAAGTTTGCCAGGATGACTACAGCAAAATACTACACACCAGGTGGCTTAAACAGCAGGAATTTATTGGCTTACAGGTTGTAGGCCAAAAGTCCAAAATCAAGGCATTCACAGGCCTTGCCTTCTCTGAAGCCTGCATCATTCTGGGGATGGCTTGTTGACCATTAATCCCTGACTCTGTCACATGAACGTCTGCCTCTTTCTGTCTCTTGTGAATTTTACTTCTGCATCTAAATTTCTTTGCTTATAAGGATTCTAGTCATACTGGATTCAGACCCAACTTGATTCAGTCTGGCCTCATTTTAAGACTATCTTTGAAGATCCTATTTGCAAATGAGCTCACATCCATAGGAACAGGGCTTAGGGCTAGAACATATCTGTGATGTACAATGCACTAGAATTAATATTACTTTTCAAAACCACCATAGAAGGGAGGTATTTTAATGTTAATTTTACATATTGAACAACTACTATTAAGAGATGTTAAGTAGCTTGTTCCAAGTGGAAAAATAAATGGAAAAGGTGGTATTAAAAGACATGTCTTTGTGGTAAAAAAGCAAACAAACAAAAATAACAAGTCTTTTTCTTCAGGCTCCTCTGAAGTCAGTAGGGGGTTGGAATCCATTCCTGCCATTATGACACTCTGTGTCCTCAGTGGTTTGCTTCCCAAAGTCTCAGTCTTTACACCTCTTGGCCTTATGGGAATCTACAGCCATTTTTCTGTGTATTAAATGCCAAGTGCAATGCCTAAATTGCCTTTTTAAAATTAAAAAAAAATTTTTTTAAAGGTACCTAGATTACATAAATGTTACACGAAAAATATAGGGATTCCTATATGCCCCACTCCCCACACCTCCCACACACTCCCACAAAAACATCCTTCATTAGTGTGGCACATTCATTGCAATTGATAAACTCATCCTGGGGCTTTGCCATTAATCATGGACCATAGTTCACACTGTAGTCTACACTCTCTCCCAAACAGTTCTGCATGCTATGGAACGATATAAAATGGCCTATATCTGTCTTTGCAACGTCACTCAGGAAGACTTCCAAGTCTCAAAAAAACTCCCGTATTACAAGTGTTTTTCCCTCTCCATGCCCCCAGAGCCTCCAGTGGCCAGTGGCTCTACATCAATGTTGTAATTCCTTCCATTGATAGAATCACAATATGTCTATAGTAGAATACCAGTAAGTCCACTCTAGTCCATAGCTCTTCCCCCAATACTGAGGATTCTGGGATGGTGATGCCCACTCCCCCTCCAGTTGAGAGGGGGCTTATAACCCATGGGGAAGATGTGTGGGACTATCCTGCCTGCAGAAGCAGACATTCTCCAATCCCTGGGCTGGCCGTTGTCCATCATCATCTCCCCACCAGTTGTCCTGGGTGAGTCCAATGAGCTGTCGAGTAGGTGTTGCAACTCTGCTGAAGTTCCAGGCCCAGTTGGCACATGGACAGCCCAAAGACTCAAATCTCTTGGATGTACACCTACAAACTCCAGCACCAAGTATAGGTTTAAATAAAAGGGACAGATGAACCATGTGCAGGGAAGACGTAATTGAGTCCAACTTTGTCACTCTCAAGAACACATACTCCAAAATAGGGTGCACTGGCAAGATGCCAAACTCTGAAGCTATCCACCCTGACCATAGGACCTGGGTGTCTCCAGAGCCCTCAGGAACCCTACTATTTTGGGTAGTATCCACTTTGGAAGTCTATGAGATCCTGCTGAGATGTGCATAAGCGTTACCTCTGGGATGATGTCCCAGCTCACTATGAAGTCTCTTAGCCATATAAACTCATTTGTCTTTACCTTTTCCCCCTTTTATTTTAGGTCTTTTCCCAGTTGCATTGCTAGTTGGTGCTTGGTAGCAATCTCTCAGTGCCAGGGAGGCTCATCCCCGGGAGTCATGTCCCATGCTGGGGGGAAGGTAATGCATTCATATGATGAGTATGGCTTAGAGAGAGGCCACATTTGAGCAACAAGGAGGCTCTCAGGAGGCAACCTTTAGGCACCCCATAACAATAAGCTAGGTTTCAATTCCAAGAGCAAAGGCTCATAAGCCTAGTCATCAATATCACTGCCCCTGTACTTGGGGGACTGTTTCTGCTCTCTTAAAGAATGTGGCAGAGCTCTCCAGGATGGGAATTCAGTATTCTCTCAGTTATTGTGTGAGTCTCCACCCATTTTTGTGACAATGTCCTGTGAATATTTGAACATTTGAACATTTTTATATATCTTATATGTATGCTCAGATGAACTTCCTCCTATGCATCCCCCATCACTGACACCCCACACCACTGATCCTCCCCTGCCCCAGTTGTAATTCTTCTGTGATCCAAAGCTTCTTCAAAAATGAAGCCATTACAATAGCCAAATACAATTGATAGGAAAATGTAACAATAATGATAAGTTTAAATATAAGAAATAAAATACATAAAATTTTAAAAAAACTAAAAATACAATAAAATTTTTAAAAATGAAAAATATTAAAAAAAAATTTTTTTTACATTTTGCTTTTCATCACCATAATATCTGGTGTCCTGTCTGTACTGTGGCACCTTCCCCCACTTATTCCCAAGTGTCTCACTATTTTTCATTTTGTTTTCAAAGAAGTTTTTGGCCACAGCAAAGTCACACGAATACAAGAGACTCTTATATACCGAACATCTTCCTTCCTTCCCCCCCACCATATTAATACCTTTTCATATGTGAATGGTACCTTTGTTATAACTGATATACACATAGTGACACGTAGCTACTAAACATGGACAATGGCTTACATTATGGTTTACATTTTAGACTGTACACTTTTTAAAATTTTGATAATATTTACCATGTCCTGTGTCCATTATTATAATATCATGTAGAACACTTCCACTGCTCACTGAATATCCTCTGTTCAATCTATTCTATTCCTCCCTCCCTCTCCCCTCAGGGCCCACATTGACTCCCAGGCTTCACTCCTTGGATGACAAGATTCATAGCTACATGCAACAAGACTGAGTTCTTGACACACTGGTTTGTCCTCCCCTATTCAGAAGCACCCATGCTCTCGAGAGACTGCCGCCTGTCAATTTGTGAACAAATCAGTCCTCCCAAGGATGGGAGTCCAACCCTTTCCTGCTCATTATGTGGGTCTCCACCCTCTGATACAACACATTATGACAGAATGATCACTCACACAATCCCTAGAATCCTGCTCCAGGTGGTGATTTTTATTGGGATTGCATTAAATCTGTAGATTAGCTTGTGTAGGACATCTTAATGATGTTTAGTTTTCCTATCCATGAACAGGGAATACTCTTCCATTTATTTAAGCCTTCTTTGATTTCCTTGTTTATTTTTTCTAGTGCTTTCTTATTTTCTATTTTGTTTAGTTCTGCTCTAATCTTTGTTATTTCCTTCTTTCTACATCCTTTGGGGTTAGTTTGTTGTTGTTTTCTCAGTTCCTGTAGGTGTGCAGTTAGGTCTTCAAATTTAGATTTTACTTCCTTTTTGATATATGCATTTGTGGCTATGAATTTCCCTCTCAGTACAGCTTTTGCTGCATCCCATAAGTTTTGATATGTTGTGTTGTCCTTTTCATTAGTTTCAAAGCAGTTACTGATTTCTTTTGAGATTTCCTCCTTGACCCACTGTTTGTCTAAGAGTGTGTTGTTTAACTTCCATATCTTTGTGCCAAATCTGGTTCTCTGGCCCTTACTGATTTCCAATTTTATTCCACTGTGGTCAGAGAAGTTACTCTGTATAATTTCAATCTTTCTGAATTCATTGAGAATTTTTCTGTTTCCTAGCATGTGGTATATCTTGGAGTATGATCCATGTGCACTCGAGAAGAATGTATATCCTGCTGTATTGGGGTGTATTGTTCTGTATATGTCTGTTTGGTGCAGATCCTCTAATGTAATAACCAAAGTCTTTATTTCTTTATTGATTTTTTGTCAAGACGTTCTGTCTAATGATGATAATGGTGTATTAAAGTCCCCCACCATAATTGTAGAGGCATCTATTTCTCCACTTAGTTTCTAGTGTTGGTCTCATGTATTTTTGGGCATTCTGGTTAGATGAATAAATGTTTATGATTGTTCTTTCTTCTTAAAAGATTACCCTTTTCACTAATATATAGTGTCCATCTTTGTCTCTTACAATACTTTTGCATTTAAAGTCTATTTTGTCTGATATTAGGATAGCTATTCCTGCCCATTTTTGATCATTGTTTGCTTGTAAGACTGTTCTCCAGCCATTCACTTTCAGTCTCCTTGACTTCCTGGGTCTAAGATGGGGTTCTTGTAGACAACTTATAGATGGGTCATATTTCCTAATCCATTCTGCCAATCTGTGTCTCTTGACTGGTGAGTTTAATCCATTAACATTCAGTGTTATTACTCTCAAAGAATTACTTACATCAGCCATATTTTCTTTGGGTTTATGTATGTCATATGTTGTTTTTATTTCTATTTTTGTCTTTTTAGTTGTTCTTATACTCTCCTCCAGCTCTCTCTCTCCTGTATTTTCCTTTCAACCTGCAGAACTCCCTTTAGTATTTCTTGAAGGACAGGTTTCTTATTGGCATACTTTCTTAATTTCTGTTTATTTGTGAATATTTTGAACTCTCCATCATTTTTGAATGCCAGCTTTGCATTCTAGGCTGGAAGTTTTTTTCTTTTAGTACCTTAACTATGTCATACCACTGCCTTGTAGCTTCTATGGTTTCAGTTGAGAAATCAGCACTTAATCTTATTGAGCTTCCCTTGTATGTGATGGTTCTTTCTGCTTTTTCTGCTTTCAGCATTTTCTCTTTATCTTGAGCATTTGGCAGTTTGAGGAATATATGTCTTGGAGTAGGCCTGTTGGGATTTATACTGTTTGGAGTTCTTTGTGCTTCCTGGACTTATACATTCATCTTCCTCAATAGGGTTGGGAAGTTTTCAGCCATTATTTCCTCCAACAATCCTTCTGTCCCCTTTCCCTTCTCTTCTCCCTCTGGGATGCATATAATGCATATGTTTGTGTGTTTTTTGTTGTCATTAAAATCCCTGTGTCCCTGCTGGATGTTTTCTATCTTTTTATCTATCTGTTCTACTATCTGTTTGATTTCAGATGTACTGTCTTCCACATCACTAATTCTTTCCTCCGCTTGTTCAAATCTACTGGTATGTGCTTCCAGTGTCTTCTTGATTTCTTGGATGGTGCCATGCATCATTGTTGCAGTTTGGCAGTTAGATATAATTACGAATTCCAAAAATAGATATTGGATTATGCTTGTAAACTGGTCTGCTAATCTGGGTATGATTAAGTTATGATTAGGGAGTTAACTGGGCCACTTTAGTAAGGCATTGAGCCCCACCCCTTGGTGGGTGGGGGAATCAAATATAAAAGGCTAGGCAAAGGACAGAGGGAGCAGTTTTGAGTAGCAGTTTTGATGTTGGAGTTCTGGTGAGGAAGGAGAGAAGGCCCTAGGATAGAGATGAGCCATTCACCTGAGAGTTCACAGCTGGCCTTGTGGAGAGAAGCAAAGCCTAGAGAGCCTCATAGTCTATAGCTGACCTTGTGGAGGAAACAGAGGAGCTAAGCCCGAAGAGAAATGCAGCCCCGGGAAGAGGGTGACAGGCAGTGTGTGCGTGCTTTATGGCCTAATTCAGCTAAGCTCTCTATTCTTAGAGAACCCAAGAAACCTGAACCCTGGCAAACTTCAGCAGCTGTCTTGCTCCAACACGTGGCAATGGACTTTGGTGAGGGAATAAACTTATGCTTCATGGCCTGGTAACTGTGGACTTATACCTCAACTAAATACCCTTTATAAAGACCAACACATTTCTGGTATTTTGCATCAGCACCCCTTTTGACTGACTAATACAATCACCATCATATCTGTTATATTTCTATGTATGTTTACAATTTCTTCAGTATGTTCTCCCAGTGTTTTCTTAATATCTTTACTCTTTTCCTTCACTTCATTAAGTTGGTCCATGATATTTGTTTGGACAGCTTTGATTAGTTGCTCAATATTCTGCACCTCTTCCTGGTTTTCAGTTTGTACATTGGACTGGGCCATGTCTTCCTGTTTCTTAGTATGGTTTGTAATTTTTTGTTGCCCTCTGGTCATCTTTTTATCTTGATGGGTTTATTCAGTTGATTATCTTCTCTCTTTACTCAAGGGTTTTATTTAATTGCTGTTTTTGTGTGTGTGCTAAGTTTTCTCTTTGACACTTTTTTCTTCTTATTCTGTATCATTGCTGTTATCGATGTTTCCTTGAAGGAAATAATTAGGACCAGAGAAAATGAAAGAGGCAAGAAAAGTAAAAGGATAATAGTAATAATAATAATAATTGTTAGAAGCAGAACCATTTAAGAACTTGGAAAATGAATATTTAACTCATGCAAGCAGTGTAGAGTAAAAAGGAATAGGAAAGTGGGGTACCAACAATGAAATGGGAAACCAAATAGAGAAAAATATATAGACTGAATTAAAAGATCAGTATGATGAGGAGAGAGGGAGAGAGAAAAGAAAAGACAAAAAGAAAAAAGTTAATAAGAGAAAGAAAACAGGATAGATGAGGTATAAATAAAAAACAGAAAAATTGGGGACTAAATAAAGAAAGGTGGAATGTCAGAACAACAGAAAGCAGAAGATCGAATGATGAGGGAAGGAAAAGAGACAGCTTTGTTATGCAAAAATTGGTATACACAGAAAAGGGGAAATCAAGGAAGAGTAAACACAGTAACCAAGAATCAAGCTAGCAGTACCTTGAGGAATTTATCTCTTCATCCCGCTCCCTCCAGATCAATGTCCTGAAGCTTCCTACTCTGTAGGTTCCCAAAACAGCTCACTCAGGTAAGTTCTTGCCCCCACTCAGCTGTTTTTTGTGAGAGAGATCTGCCTATGTTCCTTTGAAAGAAAAAATTAGGACCAGATAAAAAGAAAGAGATAGAAAGACAAAAAGAATAATAGTAATGGTATTAGTAAAAGGCAGGAGAGCAAACGTATAAGACCTAGGAGACTGAAAAATTAACACTAGTAAGAAGCACAGAGGAATAAGATTAGGAAAGTGGAATTGAAACAATGAAACAAGAAACAGAAAAGAGAAACAAATATATAGAATAAATTAAAATGCTGGATTGGTGAGAAGAGGGGAAAAGAAAACAGATAAGAGAGAAAGAAAATAGTAAAAAAGAGAAAGTATACTGAGAAAAAGCGGGAGAGGGAGAAATTTAAACCAGAAAAATTGGAGACCAAATAAAAGAGGTCGAATGAAAGAACAACAGAAAATAAAAGATATAAAGATGAAGGCATGCAACAAAATAGCATAGGTAAAATAGATCTGTAACAAAAGAATAAAAGAAAGAAAAAGCAAAAATAAACAAGCAGAGAAAGAAAGGGAGGGGATACAAAACAAGAAAAAAACAAGACAGCAGCAACTCATTTTTTTTTAACAAAAAAAAAGGAGACATAAGAAGAAAATAATAATAAACATGGAAAAACAGCCTTCTTTCTTGAAAAGACCCCTTAGGATCTTCCCAGGTTGCTGGTGTTCCTAATTTACTCACCCTGCAGCCTGCCCTCTGCAGGTTTTGAGCTGGGTTTTAGTGAGTAAAGTAAGGGAAATAAAAGAAAGTGAATTTTTTTTTTTTTTTAAATAAGAGATCCAAGAAAACCTAATACAAAGAAAATGTCTATATATTCCCTGTCATAAAGTTTCAGTTGGATGCCTGATGGATCTCTTCTCAAGGAAGAGCCAGGAATTGAACCAGGGACCTCATATATGTTAGGCAGGAATTCTCCTACTGAGCTATTCTGGGTCCTTGGGTTGTTTAACCTTTCAGAAGGCCGTCTGCCCTTTTTTCCTTGGCAGGTTAGATCCCCTTCAGTCAGCTGGAGCGGTGCTGATCGCTGCCTGTCTCTGCCTTCTCACTGATGTAATTCCTCTCTTTACCTAGGTGGCTGGGCATGACCGCCCACCTAAGACGATCCCTTTCCCCTCTCCCTACTGCGTCGGGGTCCCTTCTGATATTCAAGGGGGGCCCAGCTGGCTAAACTCGCTGCAAAAAAATCACTCCCCCCTCTCCCAGACCCTTCTTCCTTGCAGGAAATCTGCTGTCACACTCCCTCTTGGAGCAGGGGGCCGGGGTCTCCACCCAGTCTGCCCGCCCTGAGGGCCGGGTATGTGTGCCCCTTCCAGCCACCAAGGTAAGCAACCCCTGATAATTCCTGGCCTCCCTATCTGTCCAGTACCCTCTTAGATGACTCAGAGCACCTTCCCGTGGATGTAGACGTCTGCTCTACTCTCAGATACAATTCACCAGGAGTTTTACCCTTACTTAATATCTCCGGGGTGGAGGAGGGGAGCCCTTCCCAGCAGCCAGGAGGTTTAATAACTCACTATTACTTGTTTTGGCTTCTTCATATCTCTGACCCTCACTCTTGGGAGTTGGTAAGCAGTGTCCTGGTTTGCTGTGCCCCAAAGCAGGTCCCCATGGCAGCCTCTGGCTTTTTCTTTGTTGTTTTAGTGAGAGCTAAGATTTATATGTCTAACCCGTCGGCCATGTTCCCACAATGCCCCCCTAAATTGCTTTTTATCTGCTAGCAACAGAAAGCATGTATCGGGACCGAGGAAATATTGACGGTAGAGAGGTTAATTAAAATACTGTTGAAGTTATGCAAATCTGAGGCAATGAAGACCTGTACTTAGAAAGGGCATGAGGGATATGAAAAAAAGAAAATGAATAGTAAATACTCTTGGGAAAAAGATATACCAAGACTAGATACTGTAGATCTTTATTTAGGGGATAAAAGAGAGAAAAGGTTTTCAGTTAATCCCAAACCATTGTACTGAAGGAACTAGCTGAATGGTGGCAAGTCTGAAAGAAAGTGTTAGGATGAGAAGATATCCTAGTTTTGAAATATGAAAGACATACATCCTAACTTCAAGGAACTTACAAGTTTGTGAGGAAGGCATAAGAACAGGCAGTTAAATAGAATGGGATATTGCTCTTGTTTCAGAAATATTGATAAAGACAGTGCTGTGAAGCCCATTCCCACTCAGCTAGAAAGTCTATTGCCACTGTCCCTGCTCAGTAATCCTCAGTACATATGGCCCCACTTAGAACATGTGAACGTGTACCTCTGCCTACAGACAAGTGTGTATCCAAGTAGTCTGGGCCAGCCAGAATCTCTTTCCTGGGAATTTGGTACAAACATGCAGAAACATAAAATAGGCATTTAAAGCCTGTGGTTATTATGTAACCTTCAGGTTGGGGTAACCGGGTTGTGCCAATATAAAGAAACCTGATGGGAAGCAAGTGTGGCTCTATCGATAGAACCCCTGTTTACCATGTGTGAGGCCCCAGGTTCGCTTCCCGGGGCCTCCTTGTGAGGGCAGGCCAGCCCGCGCGGTGCGGTGGGCTGATGCAGTGGGACCTCACAGCAAGGGGGAGATAAGCAGACACGGAGAAAGCACACAGCAAATGGACACAGCAAGCACAAGCAGCAAGGGGGGGATAGATAAATAAATAAATAAATCTTTTTAAAAAAATAAAGAAAGAAAGAAACCTGATCTTTCATATTGGAAACAAAATTCAAAAACGAAGCAGATTCATGAAGAAAACAAAAATGCAAGAAATCATTTGACTTGGGTCAGGAGGGAGAAATATTGAATAAGAATAATCTTGATCATTGGAGCTTTCCTGTTTTTCAAGTCAACTGTGAGGCTTCATTAAACATTCTGCGCTTGATTTCCTTGTGATATCCTTACAGCTTTCCAGTAAATTTCCATATTTTGCTTAAACTACCTTGAATCCATTTCTATTTTTTTGCAGCTGAAGATCTTAGAAAAAGGTAATTTCTAAGAAAAAGTGTTATGAAGATATTGTAAAGAGAAAACTGATTTTTTAAAATAAATACAAGCTCTCTCTTCTTAACTCTCTAACCTACACCATATCCTCTAATCTGCTTTCTATCTCTGAGAATTTGCTCTAGTCATTTCTTGTAAGTGATATACTTTTACACCTTGTATGTCCTGCTTATTTCACTAAGCATAATGTTTTCAAGTTTCTTCCATGTTGCAACATGTCTGATAACTTAATATTGCATTATGCATATGTACCATATTTTGTTTATCCAGCATTTGATTATGGACATGGGTTTTTCCAACTTTTGCCTATTTTGAATAATGGTGCTCTAAACATTGGTGTACTAGGATCGGATTGCAACTCTGTTTTTAGTCTCTGACTGTATACCTTTAAGTGGTATTGCTGGGTCAAATATTAATTCTATAGCTAACTTTCTGAGGAATCACCATATTGCTTTCCATAGGTGCTGCATCATCTTAAAACCCCACCAACAATGCACTACAGTTCCAATTTCTCTGCAACCTCCCCAACACTTGTTGTTTTCTATTTTATAAAATAGTAATAGCCACCCTTGATAATGAAGTGATATTTCAGTGTGGTTTTAATTTGCATTTTCCTAATGGCTAATGATGTTGAACATCTTTTCATGTGTTTATTGGCCATTTCTATATCTTCTTTGGATAAATGTCTACTAAAAAAAAAAGTCCTTTGCCCAGTTTTTAATTTGATTGTTTATTTTTTGTTGTTGTTGAGGTCCAGCACTTCTTTATGTACCCTAGATATTAAACCCATTTCTGATGTGTGGTTTGAAACTATTTTCTCCCGTTCTTTAGGTAGTCTTTTCACTTTCTTGATTATTTTCTTTGTTGCACAAAAGATTTTAATTTTGATGAAATCAAATTTATCTATTGTTTCTTTTATTGCTTATACTTTAGGTATCATATCTAATAATCCATTGCCTTATTCCAGTTCATTAAGTTTTGTCTTATGTTATCTTCTGTGAGTTTTATATTCTTAGCTCTTGTATTTATGTCCTTGATCTATTTTGATTGGTTTTTGTATATGGTGTGAGGCAGGGGTCTAACTTCATTCTTCTGCATGTGGATATCCAGTTTTCCCAAAACCATTCATTGAGGAGAATATTCTTTCCCCACTCCATGTACTAAGCACCGTTTTCAAATATAAATTGGCCATAGATATATAGGTCTATTTCTGGACTTGCGATTCTGTTCCACTGATCTATCTGCCCAACTTTGTGCCAGTGCCACGCTGTTTTGATTACTGTTGCTTTGTAATACAATTTGAAATCTGGAAGTGTGAGTCTTCCTACCATATTCTTTTTCAATATTGTTTGACCATTCATGGCCCCTTGATATTCCATATAAATTTGAGTATTGATTTTTCCATTTCTGCAAAAAAGACTGCTGGAATCTTAATAAGGATAGCATTGTATTTGTATATTTCTTTAAGTAATACTTACATATTGACAATGTTAACTCTTTCAATCTATGAACGTAGGAAATATTGGCATTTATTTAGGTCTCTTTTAATTTCTTTTAGCAGTGTTTCATAGTTTTCAGTATACAAGTTTTGGAATCCTTTGTTAAATTTATTGCTAGTATTTTATTCTTTTAGATGGCCTTGTAAGTGGAATTGTTTTCCTCTTCAGATTTTTCCTTGAGAGTGTATAGGAACATAATTGATTTTTGCATGTTGATCTTGTACCCTGCCACTTTGCTGAATTCATTTAATAGCTCTAATAGTTTGTTTATGAATTCCTTTGGATATTATATATATAAGATCATGTATTCTACAAATAGAGATCTTTTTACATCTTCTTTTACACTTTGAATAGCTTTTATTGCTTTTCTCACCTATTATCTATGGCAAGAACGTCTACTTTATTATTGAAAAGCAGTGTTGAAAGTGGGCATCCTTGGAAGCAGGTGTGGCTCAATCGATGGAGCTCCCGTTTACCATATGGGAGGCCCCAGGTTCGCTTCCCGGGGCCTCCTTGTGGGGGCAGGTCGGCCCACGCGGTGCGGTGGGCTGGTGCAGCAAGACCTCGCGGCGGGGGGGAGATGAGCAGACACGGAAAGGGCGCACTGCGAATGGACACAGCAAACATGGGCAGCAAGGGGGGGGTGAATAAATAAATAAATAAATCTTTAAAAAAAAAAGAAAAGAAAGTGGGCATCCTTGTCTTGGTCCTGATCATAGGGGAAGAGATTTTAGTCTTTCCCCTTTGAGAAGGATTAGTATTAATTATTCTTTAAATATGGTTAGAGTTCATGAGTGAAGCCATCTGATCCTAGACTTTGCTTTGGTGGAGGCATTTGATTATTGATTCAGTCTCTCAACTTGATATTGGTTTGTTGATGCTTTCTCTTCTTCTTGAGTCAATTTGTTTAGTTGATGTACTTCTAGGACTTTTTCCATTTCTTCTAGATTATCTAGTTTGTTGGCATACAGTTGTTCATACTATTCTATTGTAATCCTTTAAATTTCCATAAGGTCTATAATTATATGACCATTTTCCTTTCTGATTTTAGTTATTTGCATCTTTTCTATTTATTGTCATTTTGGTTAAAGTTTTATCATATTTTATTTTTTTTAAAGAACCCACTTTTTGTTTTGTTTATTTTAACATTTTTCTGTTTTCTATTTCATTTATCTCTGCTCTAATTTTAATTATTTCCTTTCTTCTGCTAACTTTGGTTAACTCTAGTTTTTCTAGTGCCTTAAGACTTAAAGTTATTAATATTTGATCTTTCTTATATTTTTAATATAGGCATATATGGCTATAAATTGCCCTGTGTCTTTGTTTTTATTTGTCTGTAATTATTTTCTAATTACCTTTGTAATTTCTTCTTTAACCATTGGTTGTTTAAGAGTGCACTGTTTAATTTCTACATGTTGGTAAATTATCCAGTTTTTCTTTCGTTTCTAATTTTTGCTTCATTCATTGGGGTCAAAGCGATTACTTTTTATGATTTCAATATTTTTAAATGTATCGAGACTTCTCTAGTACCCTAACATGTGATTAATCCTATTGAATGATCCATGTGCATTTGAAAATATTATGAAATATTATGTATTCTACTGTTGGGTGAAGTGGTCTGTATGTTGTTGATAGTGTAGTTCAGGTCTTCTATTTCCTTATTGATCTTCTCTTTAGATGTTCTATACAGTATTAAAAGTGTTGTATTGAAATCTCCAACTACTACTGGAGAAATATTTGTTTCTCTCAATTGCCACTGTTTGCTTAATATATTTTGGTGTTCTGCTGTTAGGTGCATATATATTTCGCATTGTTAAATCTTGCTGAATTCACCCACTTATCAGTACATAGTGATATTCTTTGCCCTTGGAGCTGTTTTTGACTGAAAGCCTATTTTATCTGATATTAGTATAGCTACCTCAGTTCTGTTTTGTTTACTAATTGCATAGTATAATTTTTTCCCATCCTTTCACTTTCAACCTCTCAGAAGATGCTGCTTCTGAGGGAAACCATGGCTAGCATCAGCTCTATTTCTTCGGGAATCTGCCAGATTAAACAAAACAGGAAAGAGAAAGAAGAAACCCAACCAAAGAAAATGTGCACTGGGTCTTTAAGTCTTGGTAGATCCTGATGTGAGGCTAGAAGCTGCTGAAAAGAGATTCTATGCCGTGCACTTTGGGATCTGCCAGGCTGAGAAATACTCATAGAGCAGAAGGTAAAACAAAAAAAAAACAAAAAAAAAACAGCCAAAGTGGTTGCACTAAGGATGCCAGCAGCAGGCTACAAGTGCTGTTTCCGAGAGGGCTAAAACTGAGTCCAGCTTCTGCACTGGTCCCTCAGGGATCCTCCAGACCCACGGCAACCCCAGCTTTTAGAGGAGGAGGTTTCCTCTGCCAGCCCTGGGACCAGACAATGCCTCACAGAATCTGGGACATTGCCTCAGCTAAAGCTGCTTCCACAGCTGCTGCCTGGGGGCTGCTTTCACTTACAAAGGTAGCCTCTTGCTTCCTCTGGCACTCCTGTAGTTGTTGTAAATGTCCGCTCTGCTTCCAGGGTTACCACCTAGTTCATTGCAGCACCCTTTATAGCTCTTTCATTTTTCTACTGGAGGAAGCAATTTGTAAAACTTTCTACGCTGCCATTTTGCACCTGTGCTCTCCCAGAAACCTGATTGACAGAGAAGCAGGAAAGACTTTTTATGGTAACTTGAAGTGAGTCTTAAAACGTAAGCGACCATTTGGTAAAATCTGTCCCTATCCAGCTGCAATCCCTGAACTCTAATTCTAACCTAGATGTGCTCGACCAACTCTTTTTGTTAAAACTTACTCTGGGCTCTGCACAGAAATATCTTTGGAAGTTTGAAATTTGGACAAAATGAGAAAGATCCAGGGAAAAAAAATGATATGAGCAAAAGTCAAGTTGCTGACCACAGGGGAATTTTTTTTCTGGAATACTGAAAAACTGGAAGAATATTGAGGGATACCTGGAGGAACTCAGTCTGCCTTCCCCCAGACCCCGAATCCCACTGTAATGTGACCCTAGTGATCCTAAATTTGGTTCAGGAACAAGAAGCATTTTATGTAAAGTAGAGATATATTAATATTTATTGTGGATTCTCCTGGAAAGGTAATACAAGTGGCTAGTGTAAAAGAGAAGGAAATATATTGAAAAATGGAGGTTTCATGATTCTGCTGGACAGTATCACCTGCAGAAATCAACATTCGTCCTTTGGGCCTCTGGAGGTCAACTGGAGATGCAATGGGATATACCGCAAATGCTGCAGGCCTGGGGGTGGGGTGGGGGCATTTTTCTTCACATGGGGACTTCTTTCCTTTCATAATCCTATCAGAAACTAAAGTTTTAGTGATGTGTGGATATGAGGACTTCATGCTAATTTGTGGCCCAAGCACAATGCCTTTACACAGACCATAATACTAACCCATGCCCCATGAAAAATATATATTAGAATTTTACAGGCTGGAAGGACCTGTTTAGGCAATGCCACTAAATAAAATGTTAGAAAAGGTGGATACCCTGGCAGCATGAATTTGGAGAAGGTCAGCAAATGCCCACAGATATTGGATATTTCTTTCACCTGTTCTGCTGCCATGTTTTCGAGGTGAGGGGAGAGTGAAGCTGTTTAAGAGATCTCCAGTCAGCTGGATAATTTTTAAGTATAATTTGTTTCTCTAACTGGAAATATATTGGGCCTTAGTTTCAAGTCTGCATCCAAATTCTACTTAGCAACCTGCATTGCTTGAAATTTATTACCCAACTCAGGAATCTCACAGATGTAAAATGACTTCCCTCACTTAACAAATATTGGTTAGGTCTTCCCCTTATTTGCCAAAGTTTTTTCCCCTTGGATAGTAATTAATTTAAGTTTATGCTGCTTATTTCTACTCATTTTACACACTAGTAGATCAAAACAAGGGTATGGGGAGTTCAAAGTTTTATTGCATACACTTTGCTTTACAATTTTAGCTTCAAAATAGACAACATTGCGAAGGTTTATTGATTCCATTATTCTAAGCCACGCCATTTTCTTGCCTTCCATGAAAACAAAGAAAGGAAGTGTTTCCTATAACTCATGACCCTGGAAACTTTCAAAGCTATCAGGTCATCTTGAATAACATACATTTTCTGTTTCTCCTCTCCCAACTCCACAAGGTAACTTATTTTGCTCTGTGGAGTAAATAATACATGAGCAAAAACAATGTGTTAGTCTGTGTTTGCTAAGCTATTTTTGATTCAGCTCAAATGACGACTTCTTCATTCTGATGAGATCATTTTATTTAAGATCACTCTTCATCTTATAACTTGATCAAATTTTGAAATATTTAGATATTTAAACCATCTTCAGTGTAGCCCATTTGTGCCCTGTGAGGAACAGATGCTGCAAACAGAAAGCAAAGATGCTTTACTTCTCAGACACAAAAAGCCAATCTGTGAGTATTTCCAGCTGCTTAGTAGACTTTGGCGGTCGATCATCTTTTGCTTAAGTTTTGTTGTTGTTGTTGTTTGTTTGTTTTCTCATTTGGGTGAAGATGAACCAATCCTGTTCACAAAGGAGGAACAAAATTGTTTTCCCTTCCTTATGAGATTAAAAAAAGGGATCCCAGGGGAGATCTTTCAACCACCACCAACTGGGACTTATTTGATTTTAATCAGTTTGGTAAATTATTGTTTAAGTAACTCATGCTATAACTTTACAAATCATGCAACTGAAAAAAGTCATTTCTCTCTGAAGTTTTCCTGGCCACCCCTTGCTCTCCAATCCAGATAAGGTATGCATCCCCTATTATAATTCTATCTCCACTTGCTTCTGTAGGCCCTGGTTGATGATTCATTTCTCTATTATAAGAGTAGACATATCGGGGTGTTGAAAATATGTTTGCTCAATGAACAAATAACAAACAAATGCATGAATGAAAAGGCATATTAAGAAGGACAATTCAAGGATTTAAGGGAAAAGTGAAATCCTTGCAAAAATAGATAATAGTGATTTCAAAGAACACTATGAAGGAGTTAGATGTTTCATTATTAGAGTCAGCTATTAAGAAATAGGCTCTCATTCTGAATCAGATGAAACTTTCTCCTACTCCTCTGGAATAAAATGGTTAATATCTAGTATGTGGCCTATCCTCTGGTCTCAAGGGATGCCTGACAATTTGAAATGGTCAAGTCCTGCTAAAAACACTAAGTCAAGGAATTTATAGGACTACATGGGAACACAAGACAAATGCTATGCAATTATCAAGCTCATATAGCTCCTTTGCAATACTACTGAGGAATTCATAATTGTAACTGATAAAGCACTTGTAATTAATGAGCTATAGTGGCACCAGAGAACGGGTGCTATCTGACCAGGAGGCTCTAAATGTGGAAGTGACCCCACAGCTGATGGCGTCTCTGCAGTGAGGTAGTTTACACACAAACACTCAACTTCATCTCTCTTAACTGTGTGGATCCTGAGTGAGGAAGCCTTGCTTCTTCCCAGCTGTTGCATCAGTGAGACTGGATGCAGCCTGTTGTATTCAAGAGTTTGATTGCCGCCTGAGCCCCAGCCCACTACTGCTGGCTGAGCAGAATGGGCTTTGCAGACTCCTTTTGTGTCACTGAAGAACAATTATTAAGGACAGGTTTATTCTCCGTGACAAAAAACAAACAAACAGATTTATTTCACGTAAGCACACACTGTGGGTTGTCATCAGTCCATTCACCTAAAGCATCTTGAAACTTTCTAAAATCAGCTTCTGCACTTTGGGGGTAAAATTTCTTCTCTAAGTTAACTGAATGCTGTCTGACTAACAGCTATTTGTTATGCGAACTGTCAATCTCAAACTCAAGGGAAATCGCCTCTCAAATTCTCAATTTCTCCCTCTATAGAACATAAATGATAATGACGACTGCTCCCAAGGTTTTTGTTTAGATTAGATGAGACAGTCAAGGGCCTAGAATAATGCATACACTATAATGGACTTTTAGTTTACTTACTTTTCTGCCCATTCCTTTCGTGCAATCACCTAGTGGATAAATCATAATGTCTTTTCTTTCTACTTATAAGCATTCCTTCTATTTTGATAATTTTTTAAATTTTAGTTTTAAATCTCTAGTGTTTCTTCTTTGAGGTGCATACATAAGAACTATAGCTTTATTGTGTCATCAAAAGAATTAAGAGGGCTGCTGGCAAATGACCTGAATCAGATTCACAGCTATATATGCTGAGTTTAAAATCATGTTTAGGTCAACATACAGCTCTATAAACAGGGATCAATAATGCCTTCTTTAGTGTTATTTCATATGTGAATTATGATTATGACCTCTGTATTATGCAGGCTTTAGCAAATGTGTAAGAGGGAGCAAATGCTTTTGCTCTGATTCCCAAAACATTGTTATCTCTGTACCCTTCAGGAAAGCATATTCAGTGATGGTGTATTATCTCAGAAATGTCCTTAATAATAACCTGTTTTTACCTCTCTCACTTTGAAGATAAAGAAAATCATAGGATTTAAGCCATTTGCTAGAAATGATACAACACGTTTGCATCAGAGCCTCTGACTGCAAGAGAGTTCAGGTTTCCCCAGTTCCAACGTGGTTTTTTGCTTGTCACTGTAGCGTGTCAGCTCTTCCTCAGGTGTTCCAATTATTTAAAATCTAGAGGTCAAGTCCATATTGTTGGAAGGCTTAAGGCACAAGCATGTTTATCCCCTACATTTTTTCTTTAAAAATGTTGTTAAATGTTTCATATGTAAAAAGGAGTGTATAGAATCTAAACATAGAATTGAAAAGCAAACAACTGCAGGCATGATCCAGGTTAAGAAATGGCATGTTACCAGTATTTTTAAGTGTCCACCCACACCTCTTTATTCTAATATCCACTGCAAATATAACCACTATCCTGAATTTTGTGTTATGCATTTTCAGGCTTTTAAAAAAAATGATTTTATTGGTTTCTATGGTAGAGGATACTATGTTCACTGATATAGACATGTTCTTAATTTTAATCCATATTCCTGTGGGTTTGAAGCCATTGCAGAGGGGATCCTGGAGGTATTTTAAGTTACAGTGTAGTTCAGCTGAGTGAGACTGGGTCTTTATCTGGAATCCTGGAATCCTTTATAAGTAGAAGAAATTCAGATGTAGTAAGAGAAATACAAGGGGAGGAGCCAGAAGCTAGAAATCAAGAAACCTGGAAGAGAAAGAAGAGGATATCACCACTTGACTAGAGGGAGAGATATAAGCCAAGGAGCCCCAAAGATGCCTGCAGTCAGCACCAAACTGTTACAGACCTTGGAGAAGGCATCACCTCGCTGGTGCTTGATTTGGACTTATCCTAGCCTCAAAACCGTGAGCAAATAAATTCCCATGGTTTAAGACAACCCATTGTATGGTTATAGCAGCCCGGCAGACTAAAAGTTATATATTCCTAAATGATATATTCTTTAATTGTATTAATATTTAAACTTTTGTATGATTGAAATCATACCGTATATATCTTACTACAGTTTACAATTTCTGTTTGCAATTATATTTTAGAAATGCATTCATTTGATATGGTTGCTAAAGTCCTTCTTTTTCACTGCCATGTATTATTCAATTTCATTTACACACTATATTGATTTATTTGTACATTTGAATAGTTTCCAATTATATTCTCATGAATGTTGTTACTGTAAACCTTCTTCAGTATATGTCTCCTGCAGCATTTGTGCAAGAATTTTTCTAACATATATACTTGGGAATACAGTTGCTGGGACATAGGCCATGCACTTATTCAAAATGGTAGCACCAATTTACACTCCCACCATTCCCATTGTTCTATATCCTTAGAAAACATCTGGTATAATTCTGTATTTTAAATATCTGCCCAACTGTTAGGAGTGAAATCACAGTACATTACTGAAAAGGGTGAGCGAGAATATTTGTACCTGTTTATAGACCATACATACTTCCCTTTCTGTAATTTTTCTTATTAATTTACAGTATATTTAAATATAATATACTAAAATATTATAATATAATATATAACAAATTTTCTCTTTGTTTAATAGTTATTGCTGTTTTGCACCAAAATTTCTGAATTTTTCCTAAGCTATTTTTTCCCAGACCCTTTGAAATTAAGTGTGGCCATGGGACTTGCTTTGAGCAATGAATCATTTCTAGATTTATTTCATAGAGGGAGTTCTAAGAGCCAGCAGATGATTTGCCATTCTCCCTTAACCCTGCTGAAGGGATCACAGATGAATATGTCAAGATGAACTTCCTTTAGTCTAGATAGCTTGGTGAGTGCAATGAGCAAATCCCTCTACCAACACACACTGATAATGTAATGTGAGAGAGAAATAAACATTTACTATGCTAAACTAATAAGATTTTGATTGATTGACTCATGTTGCGATTTTTACCTGTTTGTGATTTGAAAAATCATGCTTCATCAAAATTTGAAAGTTTGATTTTCAAAAGAAGCCATTGATAAAACAAAAAGGCAAGCCACACATTGAGAGAAAATACTAACACATATTTCAGCAAAAAAAACAACAACTTATATTTAGGAGATATAAATAATCTACAAATAATAGAGATGAACAACATGTTTTTTAAATGACAAAATATTGAGGGGACAATTAGCAACAAAAATACAAATGGTCAATAAGCACACTAAAAGAGTCACAATAACATCAGTAATTAGGAATATGCAAATTAAAATTACAATGAGATACCACTACAAACACACTAGAATGGCTAAAAAACAACAAAACAACCATACCATGTGTTGGCAAGGATGCAAAATAACTGCACTTTCATGCACTGCTGATGGGAATGTAAAATTGAACAGCTGCTTTGGAAAATGGTTTGGCAGTTTCTTAAACAGTTAATCACATACCTGCCATAAGACCATATGACCCACTGATTGTACTCCAAGGCGAATACCCAAGATTAATGTAAGCGTACATCTGCACAAATACTTTTACACAAATGATCATAGCAGCTTTATTCATAATAGCCCCAAACTGGAAACTACTCAAATTGCCATCACCAGGTGAATGGATAAAAACCTTATATTTCATCTATACAATTGAATATTACTCAGCAATTTAAAGGAAATAAATATAGATACATGCAACAACACAGATGAATCTCTAAAATCATTTTACTGAGTGAAAGAAAACAGACCAAAATATTATATACTGAAGATTTATACAAATTCCTGAAATTTGTGAACAAATTTATAGTGATATAAAGTAGATCAGTGGTTTCCTGGATATATAAGGGAAAGCTGGCTTATATTAAGTGGCATTAAAAAATTGTCGGAGAAGATTAAAATGTATGCCATTTTTATTGCAATACTGGATGGATTCATGGTTATGTACACGTCAAAACTGATCAATTTGTAAACAATATGCAATAGTATCATGTATGTTGACTATCATTTATTTTTTAATAAAAGCCATTATTTAATTATTTGGCATATTCTTTCATTTATTATATTTACCATATATTTGGAACTCTCTTCAGTTTACTTTCCTTCTTCCATTGCAGATATTCTAAACAAGGAAATCCTCCTTTGACCTGCAGTAAATCCTTCAGACTCTGATATCACAGGTAAACTAGTATGATCCTCTTAGATTTTGATTTATCTGAAATGATTTTCCCTCATTCATTATTTTCATTGCCTATGAAATTTTATGTTAATGCCTTTCCCTTCATTGAATTGAAGAGAGTATGCCATTCTCTTCTAAGATGCTAAAGGTAAGTTTCTTATCAATCTAACCAAAAGCCCCCTTAAGGAATTAGTCTTTTTTTCCTGGTTGCTTTCAATGTCTTCTTTATCTTTGATATGTTCTTTAGAACTTGGGATTCATTGAACTTCTCACATTTGAAGATCAGTGTATTTTCTAGAAAGTTCCTGCGTATTTTTCTTTTCGCATTTCACGAAGTTGTCACATTTTTTACAAGGGAAGTTATAAATTTTTCAACTCCTTCTTCCTTTGTCAAACTTTTTACTATCATCTATCCTTTATTTAATTATATGATTCTAGGTTTTACAGATTATAATTTCAGCCTTCATTCTTTGTGGACCTGAATTTGTAAGTTGTTACTTCTCCTAACCCACACACGCAATTTTTTTCCTTCCAATGTGAAATGATTTTAATTATTTACTCTTGTTCCTTGGAATCAGGCATGAGTTTAACAATAATTCCTTCAGAGGGGATTTCAGTTTGTTTCTGTCAGGTGCAGGGACTTAACAAAACTTGGGCCAAAGATATTTAGGGTTTCATGTATAGTATGAATTTTGGTCCTACACACTTGTAGATACCAGATTATGATTGAAACCTCTCAGAAGAGAGCTTTTTTTTTCTACTTCTCCATCAAGGGTCAAGGCCCAGGCAGAATAATATCTTTCTGTAGGCTTTTGGATGCATGCTTTTTTCACCTCTGAAGTCCTAGGCTTTATTCTGAACACTTACCATGCTTGAGTCATACACTTTATTTCCTATCTCTCAGATCCCAGACCACCAGGCTGTGGCCTCACTCAGAGCAGAGACTGGTCTGTGCTCTTTTTTCCTGGCAAAAATAGTGCTTTCGCTTATAGATTCTAGTCTCCTATTAAGTCCATTTTTTGCCCCTATCTCAACTTTGCCTTAAGAACTATATTCTTTACATTTCATACCAAAACTTTAGAGGTTTTCTCCCCAAGTATCAGAAACAGAAGCCATGGGTAATACAGAACGTGTTTCCTTATTGCACTTTCCTCAGATCTGATTTATTTTTGTTACTGTTGCTTATTTCTCTTATTTCTCTTTACAAGGTAAGCATGGATGTGCCTTGATAGGTGTCTCATTTAATTTCTCTTCAGGAGTTTGTTCATTTTTGCATTGATAGGAATGCTATTTCTTTAATCCCAGATGCAATTTGCTAGTTAAATATCAAGGAATTTGGAACTATAATTTTCCTGAGGAGTTCCTTCTCAGGCATATAACTAGTGTGCTTCAAATTATGTTTAAATAGAAAAAAGATGAACTAATACAACTTTAGTCGATAAACTTAACTGAAATTTGAGGCATAACATACTCCTTTAAATCCCAAATTTAGCATACACTGGAAGGGAGCGTTTAGAATCCATGAGAAGAGAGGATCACTTAAGATAAAAATAACCTTTGGTAGTTTACTCTAAATCCTATCTGTTCCTACGCTGCTGGATTTTACTTTTGCCGGCCTTTCCCTTGAGTTGTTTAAATACCAGATATGTGTTAAAACTGACTTTAGTCCTTCATCGCTCTTCTTGCTCTGTTCTCCTTCCAAATCTCTAATCCATTCTCAGGCACCAGGGGACAGGATCTGCCAGTGAAGAGAGAGACAAAACGTGTGCCTTTCTGCTCTCTTAAAGCCCAATCAATGAGCCTCCTGCTCTACTTCACATCAGTCAATACATCTATTTTCACCTTTTAACTTTCCCTTTGGGAGCTTTGTCATTGGTGTTTCCTCCCATTAGCCCCCTGACTTCCAAGGATCTTAAGAAATAAATATAAATATAAATAGCATATAAAGAGTTATATTCTGTAGCTGGTTTCAGTTAACATTAGGTTTCAGGTTTGCTTTGGGTTGGCAAGAAAAATGTCTACAAAGCTCAGCAGGCATCACTTGCATTCATTTCTTTGCCACATACTATCTGTGACCATGGAAATATTATTTACTATCTATAAATTTCTTTCTACTCATTTCACTCATATATTACTTGTCACGATATTGTAAGAATTAATGGTAGATATACAAATTGTCTTACAGTCACTTTGCATAGTTACTCAATATAGTGTAGCTATTTTTTATTTTATTTTTATTGTATTTTGTCCCTCTGAGTTTTGTTTTGTCCAGGGCCTAGAAGAGTTATTGGCACATAGTATACACAAAATAAACATACAGTGAATAAAATAATGAATTATAATTATTTTAAGCAAATGATGCTCTCCTATGTCTCTTCTTAAGGCCCACCTCCTTCAAAAAGATGTTCTCATCTGTTCTCATTCCACATGCATCTTAGTTCCTCATTGTTGATTCTATTTGATTGTCCTCTGGTTGTTTTATGTTCATCAATCCTTTCTATTCCCTCAAAATAATTAGCTTCTTAGAGTGTAAGAAATATCTATTATGTTATATATCTACTGTAGTGTATACAGCACTTTTAGCAAAGTACTGGTTAGGTAATGGGTTCCTGATAAATGGCTGCCAACCACAGTAGAATCATAGAGGCTTGGACTTAAAATGAAATTTAAGGGTTAATATCCTAAAAATCCACCTAATGCAAGCACGTCACATGAATTTGACTACCTCTTTACTGTTTGTTCCATGTCCTAGCTGCCAAAATAAAGCAAGAACTATATTTGCCCCATTAATTAGGTCTGAATCTTGCATTTACATATTCAGTGAAGGTCAGGCAACGTTAGTCACCAGTGACATTGATAGATAACCTGGAGGATGTTTGGACAGTCCATACATTAATCTGATTTCTGAGAGATCAACTTTCTTTCTATATGTCTAGACCCAATGAATGGCATTGTAAAAGCTACGAGAGTAACAAGATTATTTGAAAGCTGCAAGACAGAATGTAACCTATTTATTTCAAAATTGTCTAAGCCCTTTTTTTAATTTTTTTAATTTTTTTTT
>JAQZBX010005665.1:0-22406 GCA_029593785.1 Cabassous unicinctus
GATAAAATATATAATAATTTATAACTATAGGGAAAACAATTGTTTTTGGAGAAATTATTGATTAATTATACTTTACCAACTAGATAAACTCTAAAGTGCCAACTAGATAAACTCTAGAGAGAGACATAATTTAATACTGAAAACTGATCATCTCAGTTCAGACTTTAAGTATGCTGGGATGATGGAGTGTGCGCATAAGCAGGTGGGGCCTGAAAGGGGAGAAATAAATTCACATGGACCATTTGAAAAGGTATTTACTATAACTGAAAAATCAAAAGTAGAGTAGAAGTACGTGTGTATCACTGAGATTCTGAGATAAAACAAAAGGAGTTGAAAATTAAGAAAGTTGAATGTTATTGCTTTTGAGGTAAAGGAAAATTGGGGTGCATCCATTATAATATGTTTTATAGAATTATTTGGCTTTTCAAATACTATGAGCATGTATAACTTTGATAAAAATAAAACATTTTATAAATCACTTCCAAAAATGTGGCAAAAAAGCAAACCAACAGTATATGGATAGAATGGAAATAAGATGTATGAAAAAGATACTGAACAAAAACTTATTGGAAATTTAACCAGCCAATAATGAACACCTCAAGAAATACTCAATTATCAGGAGGCTGGTCTTGCTTAAATTTATTTAACAACAGTTAGGAATTCTCTGCAAATATATTGCTTTTGCCAGTACCCATGAATATCCATGAAAGTCACAATTGTAAGGAAGAGAGGAAATCATAGTGAGGATGTGCTTATTTAAAAAGATATTACATAACAAATGAATGCCCAACCTAATACTCAATCCCAAATCTGCAGCTTCTCAATAAAGATTCTTTGGAAAGTTCCTCCAATTCTCAAAAAGAGTGTAATCTAGGAAAAGCCTATGTTTTCTCTTTTTTGTTTCCTCATCACCAGCTTCCTTATTGCTTCCTCGATATCTCTGTTTCTCAAAGTGTAGACAATGGGGTTGATCAAAGCTGGAATCAGATTATATAGCAGTGCCACAAACTTGGTCACATCATGAGAGAGCTTTGACTTAGGAGTCACGTACACATAGATGATAGTACTATACAAAATGGACACTACCATGAGAATGGGAGCCACAAGTCCCAAGGGCCTTCTGTCTCCCCCCAGGTATCTTTATCCTCAACACACTATGGGCAATATGCCCATAAAAGATCAAAATCAGTGAGAGAGGAAAGACAAGGAAGATGCCACTTAGAATCATAATCCCCTTCTTGTAATTTGTGGTGTCCACACAGGCCAGCTCCATCATTGGGGGTGTCTCACAATAGAAGTGGTTTATCTGGTTGTGGCCACATCAGGGAAGGGTCATTGTGATATGCGTGTGAACAAATGAGTTGCTGAAACCAATTAACCAGGATACGCTGGCCAGTGTCCTGCACAGTTGTGGAGGCATGAGGGTGAGATAATGCAAAGGCTGGCAGATAGCAACATAGTGACCATATGTCATCATGGCCAGAAGGACACACTCAGTGCCCCCCAGACTCAGGGTGATGAGAAGCTGGATCACACATCCAACAAAACTTATGGATTTGTCTGATCTCCTGAGATTGACCAACATCTGAAGACTCATACATGTCACATGAATGAGGTCAGTAGAAGAGAGATGAGTGAGGAAGAAATACATGAGTATGTGGAGATGGGGGTCCAGGTGGGAGACCAGGATAATGGTCCCAGTGCCCATGAGTGATAGAAAGTAGAATATCAAGATGAACACAAATATAATCCTCTCTAGCCATGGCTGCTCTGAGAAGCCCACCAAAATTAAGCTTCCTCCAGATGTGTAGTTGTCTCTTCCCATCACCTTCTTGGTGACCTGAGAGAAAAAGGAAAACATCATTTAACGATTGTGCTCTCTCTGTGGTGGATGAGAATACTGCATCAGACTAAATTTAGTAGAAAATCTCTATGCATCCATTTCCCCTTCTCTTTGCCTGACAAGAGACAGCTACCCAAATTAGAAGTCTCTTAATTAGACATAGAAAATGACATGTGTAGAAGAGAATGCTAGGAAACTGTTACAGGAAATGCCTCATAACACAGTTCTCTCTACAACCTTTTCTCTTTTAACATTCATTCCTTATTTAGCCTCCTGTCCCTAAATGCCTAGAATTAAATTGCTTCATTCTTTGCAAGATCACCTTCTATACTACCCAAATTACTGTTCTGTGTCCCATATGGACTTATCTAATTGTCACTTAAACAACAACCAAATCATAAAATCTCCCAATGAGATCAAAAGCAATATAATCACTTACACTAAAGGCAGAAATTTACCTATGTTACAGTGAATAGGGAGGCCCTCTGCAGGACCCAAATTTGGAGAAATCTATGTTGTTGATAGATGGACATGACTCAAAGAGGCAGCCAGATAGGGAGAAGGAAATGACTCAGTCTGGTGACTACATATTCAACCTGTTGATCCCAATAATCTTGCACACAAAGAGTGTGCCAGACTTTCCAACCCCTGTTCTCAACTCACCCTCTTCTTGTGACACCTCTTCTTTCTCATAGCTTCATTCATATTTGTTTTGCTCTTATTACATCTTGATAAAAAATACGACAGTTTTATGGGAATTCTGCACATGAGCATGAATATTTTGTAAGCTCACAGCTTCTGTAATAAAAAGGTATTTAAAAAGTAACAATAGGATAGATTAGGGGGAAAATACATGAAATGTAAGATATCGACTATAGTTAGTAAGACTTTGATGATATTCTTTCATAACTTGTAACAAATGTCTCATAACAATGCAAGGTGTTGGTGGTGGGTTGATGTATGGGAACCCGGTATGTTATGCATGTTTGCTTTGTAAGTTCACAACACTTATTGTATATATATATTCATGTATGAATGATATAACATAATAATAATGATGATACTAGTGTAGGTTAAGGGAAAAATACACCAAATGTAAGATACTTGGGTTAGCAGTAATATTTTGAGGATGCTTCTTCATAATTTGTTAACATGTTTCACAACAATGCAAGGTATTCATGGTAGAGTGAGATGTGAGAGCCCTTTATGATATTATGCATGTTTGTTTTATAATTTCACAAATTTTATTAGACACTTATGGTTTATAAGTGTATAATAACCAAGTTATGAGTCATATACTTCAATAAATTTTTTAAATGAAAAAAAAAAAAGCTGAGTGACATTAAGCAAGCCAATTATACTTTCTAGGAAAAAAAAATATGCCTGTGGAAAACTGAGAGTATTCCACAGAGAGTACTGAGAATATTCACTATTTCCTTAGTATTCAGTATTTCCTCTGAATCTACAACCAGAAAGAAAAGTCTGCTTGAAAGTAGTAATAACAATATCCATGACTGGTGAAGTTTAGGAGGAATGTTCAGTTTGATATTTAAGGTTAATTCCTGGCTCCTACCCAAAGCACATAAAAGATAAGGCTGAACTCTCAATGATTCCCATTTCAATAAGCTCCCATTTTATGGTGGTCAAAATGACAAAATATTTATTTTAATTTGTATGTAAAGATAGTCACATAGTGAGTTCTTTCCACCCTGACAGGGGTCACTTTTTATTCACATAAAAAAACCTGGGAAGAAAATGTATTCCACCTGTACATCAGAGGTCTCACATTTGTTCATGAGAATCACCATGAGGGTTTGTTAAAACATAAATTGCTCAATATTGCCACCAGCATCTCAGATTTGTTATGTCTGTGCTGGGATACAAGAAATTTCATTTCTAACAAGTTCCCAAGAGATGGTGATGCTGCTGGTCGGGGAAAACCACAGTCTTAGCTTTTAAAATTTTTCCTGATTAATCTCCTGAGTATATTACTTTAACTAGAAACTCAGCAGCTCTTTCCCTAAAGAAATAATTAAAGATTGATGAAGAAATGAAAATAATGGAATAATGTTGAGGAGGAAGTGAAGAGAGGATACTTGGAAAGATTATTCTGCTTCTACAGATCTCAGAAAGAGGTTAAAAAAAAAAGATACTTCTCAAAATTGAGGAGGGCACTCTCAAGTCTAAACCTTAAACTCATTATTTGCAGTGGAGGTGACCATGTGCACAGGCTTAAGGCCATCTCTTTCAGGAACCAGAAGGCAAGGAAAACCATGGATCCAATACCCACTTAACAATAGTGTTTGTATGTGGAATACAATGAAACCACCCCTGATCCATGTTTCCATTGTTTTTATTATTTTCTGGATATTCTCTTTCCTTAATCCTTGTTAAATAGAACTCCCCTTCAAATGGATCCAGTCCTTAGGTTAATGTATAATTATGTTTAGGTTGTAATAAAGGTAGTGTCATGATCCAACTCTCTCATAAGTCCCAGGCAGAACTAGAAAGAAAGATGAAACCCTTCCAAAACATCCTGAATACTGTTTGACGTGGGTGAAGGCTCCATGGCCCAAAATCCAACTCCTCTCTCCTGAATAGTTTTCTGTCTCACATTGTGGTTAATGATGAAGCACATCTGGGCACTGAGATGCAGGAATAATGCTTGGGGTTCAATCACCTTCTTGCACATACAAAATTGGGAGATTGTAATCAAGATGAATGTGATTAGTGTTGAACACAGGGTCTCTTCCTGCTGCTCAAGTCTCCTGGTATCACACGGGGTCTCTTAGAGGTCAGCCCCTGGTGCATGTGTGTGATCTTGCATGATTGTCTGCCCTTTCCCCCCAGACACACCCACACTTACCAGGACCATCATCTCCATCTCTGTGAAGATAAAAGACTTCCCTTCTGCTGCTGGTTCAGGGATGGTTGCATCTGACTCTTTTCTTCAGTTAAAATAAATAACTCCCCACATACCTGAACTATCTCCTAAGTCAGCACCCAACCTTTTGGTAGGTTCCTATGGATTTCAATTAAAGTTGATACCAGCAAAACTAATGACATTTAATAAATAAGTTATAAAGTCCATGAATGCTTTAAAGCTTACAGTAATATATTTTCCTAGTGTTACTGAAATATTTCTAAAGTCCTTATTCTTTCTTCTTTATTAAATCATCACTTAATTTTTCTCTTTTCAGCCTATCCTACATAAACTCATACATTTCTTCTTCCCTTCATTGTTCTCATTTTTCAATAGATAAGTTCCCAATTTAACTCTTGCATTTAACAATAGTTTTTGTCAAAACTCCATTTAGGAGATTTATCAGTTTAATGGTAGGTGACAGTGGAATTCAAATGTCATCCAGCTAGTCTCTAAAAGAAAAAGGAAGACTTGTGTTGTGCTGTCAATATTTTCCTGATCCATGAAGAGAATTCACTTGTTTCCTCTCTCAGGCAGTCTACTTAGGGAAACTGGGAATCAATTGGGTCTGGCATAGTTACAGGGACCCATAATCTCTTGTGATCAATTAGCTTCTGTCATGGATGAGAAGGTGCAAGGAGTTCCAAGGAGTGTACGTTTCCATGGAGAATGCATTTGCCTCCCACCAAAAATACTTTTCCCAAAGCAATGGTTGGGGTAATATCGTAAAAACAGCAACATAAGGCATCCACTCAAAAAACCTCCCCAAGTTTCAGCAAATAAAAGGACAAATCCCACATTTTCAGGATACTGGTTCATGGTAGGGACTAGAGAAGGACTCCAAAAATACTGAATTGAGAAAAAGAAAACTCTCAGGTAGGCATTTCCATCCCAGTCTCGCCAGTCCACTTCTCTCCCCCTCACTTTGTTCCATAAAGCATGGAAGTTGCTCAGAGGAAATTGAGCAAGGTCCCTCCCAATAGGGTGACAGACTATAGAGCTACTCAGAGCAGTGAGTTTTAAGCTCACACTCCTATTCAATAGGCTGCACATCACTACCAACAAAATGTAAGTGTTCCAATTTCTCCACATCTCTAGTAACACTTATTATTTTCCATGTGCCAGTTGAGCCCTGAATTTCAGCAGAGTTGCAACACCTACTATGCACTTCATTGGACTCACCCAGGAAAAATAACAAGGAGATGATGATGGACAAGGCTCATTTCATGAAGTTTTAAAAATGACAGCCATACTAGCGAGAGTGCAGTGATGTCTCAGAGTGGCTTTGAGTGGCATTTCCCTAAGGACTATTCTGTTGAGCATCTAGTCACATGCTTGTTTGAACATCTTCATTGGAGAAATGCCTATTTAAGCCATTTTCCCATTTCAAATTGTATTCTTCAATTTTTTCTTGTATAGATGAAAGTGTTATTTATGTATTCCTAATATTTATCCTTTATCAGATGTAATTGCTCCCATTCTATAAGATGTCTTTTCAATTTCCTGATAATGTCCTTTGAATTTAAAAAGTTGCTTTTAATTCTGACAAAGTTCATTTTATCTATTTTTGCATTTTGGTGTTCATGCTTTAATTGTCATTTCTGCAAAATCACTGCCAAATCCAGGGTCATGAAGGGTTTCCCTATGTTTTCTTCTAGAATGTTCAGATTTTAGCTCTATAGTTTAGGTCCTTGAAACATTTTGAGTTCATATTTGTTTATGGTATAGGTAGAGGCATGTTGACATCTAGGCTTCCTACACCATTCATTAAAGGGGCCATTGTTTTCCCATTTTATGTACTTGGTTCCTTTGTCCACCATCAACAAACCCTGAATGTATGGATGCCCAATTCTTTTCCCTTGTTCTATATGTTTATTTCTAGGACATAACCACATTCGTTTGATGACTGTGGCTTGTAGTAAAATTTGAAATTAAGAAGTGTCATTCAATGGAATATTATGCACCTGTAAGAAGAAATGAAGTCGTAAAGCATGTGACAACATGGATGTACCTGGAGGACATTATGTTGAGTGAAGTAAGCTGGACACAAAAGGACAAATACTGTATAATTGTGTTACCATGAACTAAATATATTGTGAAACATATTGTTTGATTCAAAAAAAATTTATATGTATCCAGTATATTTAATTGAGAAATGTATTTATTCATGTGTTTACATTTTAGCTTTTAATTGTTTATATTTTCAATTAGTAAATGTACACAATAAAGTTAAAAAAAATGAAGTGTCATTCTCCATTTTGTTCTTCTATTTCAATATGTTTTGACTGTTCAGGGTTATTTGATTTCCACAGGATTTGAGAATAGGTTTTCCCCTTACTGAAAAAATGCTGCCGAATTTCTTAAGGTTTTGCATTAAATCTATATTACTTTTGGGGTATCATTGACATCTTAACAATGTTTGATTTTCTATCCATGAAAAAGGTTTTTTTGCACATTTTTTAAGTATTTTTAAGTTACTTATATCAGGGTTTTCAATGTCCCTACACATGTAGGCAGCCAGTATGTATTTTTAAATTGAGCTCCATGAACACCTTTGCACATGTCACACTGGGTCTGTTGCAATTCTCTGAAAGCCCAGAGATTCCTGCCATTAGAATTAATTTAGAATTCATTAAAAATGTACAGGAGACAAGCAACTCCTTGCCCAGGTGGGTGGGCACTAGCCCCTCTTCTGGCTCCTCTTGCCTGATATCATGGATGATATTCTGCTCATTCCTAGAAGACTCACAATCCACAGCTGATAGAATTGGAGTGAGATGGAGGAAGGACCCTAGAAATAGCCATGAACTATTGTGATTCAAGCAGTGGAAGTAATTACAAGATTAATGTGGAGCCAGTGGCCACTGGATGCTCTGGTGGCAGGGAGAGGGAAAAGCAGTTGTAATACAGGGGCTTTTTCAGGACTTGGGAATTGTCCTGAGTGACATTGCAATGAGAGATATAGGCCATTTTATATCATCATATAACATGCAGAACTGTGTGGGAGAGAGTGTGGTCTACAATGTGAACTATGGTCCATGCTTAGTGGCAAAGCACCAGGATGTGTATATCCATTACAGGTGATGTGCCACACTAATGGAAGATGTTTATGTGGGAGGTTGAGGGAGGGGTGGGATGTGGGGCATATGGGAATCCCTATAATTTTTGTGTAACATTTATGTAATCTAAGTATCTGTTTAAAAAAATTATTAAAAAAAAAATAGCCATGAATTAGTCTCTTACACAAAAGAAGGTGCAAAGCCAGAGGGTGCTCCTGCTGTATAGGTGTTGCTATGCCTGTTGCTGTGTTTGGAGCAGGAGAATAGTGCTGGCAATGAAGCAGGCCATGGAGTTGACCCTGGAGCTTGAAGAGGAGGAGGGTTCCCCACCATGACAGCCTTTGCAGGTACATTTTTGAAGGCAGAAAATATTCCCAAGCCTTTCAGAAGCAAAAAACCCAAACCTACCACACCCAAACCAGGAAACTTTTCTAGGTAGTGGTCCAACTGAGGCCCCTTCTGAGTTTCCTCTTACCCCTGGACAATCCCAGGCCTGGAGATCCTGCCTGGATTCTCCACCCATGGCATGTGCTCAGTCTCACCGGCACCCACTCCCAGATATCCTCACCTTCTGCCTTGAAATCCCTTCATTGCTGCAACTCAAGTTAGGAATGAGCAGGATGGGACCTCCTTTGAAATGCCAAGACCAAAAATTGCATATATATGGAGGCCATGAGGTCCTTGAGAATACGATGCCACTGGGGAATGAAAAAGTCCCCACTGGGATGGTCCACCCAGGTTCTGAGTATAGAGATGATTATACTGTGAGAGGACTGTAGATTGCAGATTAGAGACTCCTTCCTTTTCAACCCACTTTCTCTTCTAAAACTATCCATGAGTGTGTTTTGGGCGTGCCCCTGAGCATGTCCCTGCCCATGCCAGGCCCTGCTGCCACTCCCAAACACTCTGAAATCTGGAAGTGGCTGACTGTACCCTAGCTGAGGATTGAATATTATTGTCAATCATAGAAGGCTCCTGTCCAATATATGAACATATCTTACCTACATGAGGGCACTTGACACATATCTGCCTGTATTCTCTGCCCCTCCATAAAAGAATATGGATTTCAGAATGACAGGGAAAGGCAGTGACTGACCTCCTTATTGCACAGTTTTTGAAAACTAGGTGCTCTTAAATCCCTGGTATATGGGACCTCCTGCCCCATCTTCCAGGTCAAAACTCTACCTCAGCCTGAGTCCAAGACACCAAGAGCTGTCATATTCTTTGAGGGTCTGTGAATGTCTCATCCTATTCATATATATTTTTCTTTTTGCATGGGCACTGCCTTTACCTCACCTTGCCTACAGCTCAGCACCTTTGATTGAGCATCTGGGCAGAAGGGGTAGCAATTTGATCAACACAGTTACTTTCCTGGGACCATGGATTCCATTTGCAGGATGGTGCAAGTGGGGACAAATGAAACCAAGATGGGAAACATCTGATCTGTGTAACAGAGAGATCTGCTGTGCACTTTTCAGCCACTATCCCCACCACACCTTTCTGACTCAACTGTGGAGTTTGGAGCCTTTTGTTCTGAACTATGGTCTGCTCACAGTTTTATTTGGTCCAGAAATCTTTCCTCTCCTTGAGAAAGCAGGAGGACTTGACCATACCTAGAGAGAGCCATGAATGCATCAGACCAATGTGCTGTTGACCCCCATGCTCGTGAGATTAAGTGTAGGTGTCTGACTCCCTAATGGACTAATGGAATGGAAGCTCAAGAGGCAGGGATTTTTTTCTGTTTCATTCCTCCAACTAACATGAATTTTGCCATGTCCCTACACACATAGACAGTCAGTATGTATTTTTCACTTTAGCTCCATGATCACCATTCCCCATGTCACATTCAGTCTGTAGCAATTCTCTGAAAGTGCATAGAACACTGCCATTAGAATAATTCTGATGGGAACCTCCAGGAAGGATTATGCAGCATTGTTTGCACATGAGAAATAAGGCTGACCTTTGCAAGATGGTAGGTCAAGGCTGTGACAGATGCATCTAACCAAGGGAAGGAAAAGAATCTGATCAGACCATGCATCTATTAGCCCATCAGAACTGTGTGAACACTTTCCAAGGGTTATCTGCTTGTGTCTTGACAATGAACCTCTGATGTGTGTCCTCTCGCTCTTACTGCCTGAGGAGCCACAGGAGTACAGAAAAGGGAATTGACAGACCCAATATTACAAAGAATGCTGACTGAGCCAGGGTTTTGGAGGGGGCAGCATTCTCACCCAGTGAGGAGCTATATCAGGACCAGTTGAGTGGGCCTGAAGATTCGATCATTCATTAAAAATGTACAGATGAGCAACTCCTTGCCCAGGTAGGCAAGCACCAGCCTCTGTTCAGGCTTCTCTTGCCTGGTGGCACTGAGGATAGTCTTCGCCCAGCAGTTCTCCTCATCCTCAAAAAGCTCACTATCCACAGCTAGAGCTGGGGCAGAATGGAGGATGTGTCCTAGAATTTGCCATGAATTAAGCTTTTACACCAAAGAATTTGCAAAAGCCAGAGTGTGCTCCAGCTCTATAGATGTTGCTATGCCTTTGGTTGTGTTTGGAGCAGGAGATGGTGCTGGCATTGAAGCTGGCCATGGAGCTGACACTGGAGCTTGAAGAAGAGGATGGTTCCCCAACAGGAAACCTTCCCAGGTATCTTTTCAAAGGCAGAATACATCCCCAAGCCTTTCAGATGCAAAACACCCAAACACACCACACCCAAACCAGGAAACTTTCCTAGGTAGTGATCCAACTGAAGCCCCTTGTGAGTTTCCTATTACTCCTGGATATCCCCAGGCCTGGAGATACTGCCTGGATTCTCCAGCCATGGCATGTGCTCAGGCTCACAAGCACCCACTTCCAGACATCCTCATCTTCTGCCTTGAAATCCCTTGATTGCTGTAACTCAAGGTGGGAATAAGCAGAACGGGGACTTCATTGAAATACCAAGCCCACACCTTGCATATACATGGTGGTCATGAGTTCATTGAGAATAAGACTGCACCAGGGCTGGAAAAAGTCCCTACTGGGATGGTCCACCCAGGTTATGAGCATAGAGGTGATGACATTGTGAGAGGAGAGTAAATTGCACATTAGAGAGTCCTTTCCTTTCAACCCACTTTCTCTTCTGAAAGTATCCATGAGTGTGTTTTGGGTGGGCTCCTGGCATGTCCCTGCTCATCTCCAGACCCTGCTCCCACTCTTCAAACACTCTAAGATCTGTCAGTGGCTGACTTTCCCCTAGTTGGGCAAGGAGGAGTAGTGTCAATCAAAGAATGCTCGTGTCCAATATTTGAATAAATTTTAGCTATAACAGGGAACTTTGTCATATATTTTTCTGTCTTCCCTGCTCCCTTCAGGAGGGAATCAGGATTGAAGAAAGGCACAGATAGGCAGCAACTACTCTGCTCATTGCACTGTTTTTGAAAATTAGGTTCTCTTAAATACCTGGTGAATGGGGACCTCCTGCCCCATCTTCCAAGTCTTCAGTGTACCTCAGCCTGTGGCGAAGATACCAAGAGCTTTCATACCCTTTGAGGGCCTGTGGGTGTCTCATCCCCTTCATATTGTTTTTGTGTTGGCATAGACACTGCCTTACACCACCTTTCTTACAGCTCAGCACCCTTAATTGAGCCTCTGGGAAGAGTGGGAGCAGTTTGCTCAACACATCTACCGTCCTGGGAACATCGATCCCATTTGCAGCATGTTATAGTTGGGGACAAATCAAACCAAGATGGGAAGCATCAGATTTGTGGGACCCAGGGGTCCGATGTGAACTTCACAGCCACTACCCCACTGCACATTTCTGACTCAACTGTGGAGTTTGGAGTCCTTGTTTTTGACATAGATTCCACTCACATTTTTCTTATTTTAAGGAGTCTTCCTTGCCCTTCAGAATCCTGGCGGATTTGCCCATACCTAGAGGAAATCATTATGTATCACACCTAACATGTTTTGTTCTCTCTATGCTTGTGAGGTCTATTGTATTTGTCTGACTCCCCTGTGGTATGGAAGTCCAAGCGGCAGGGATTTTTCCTCCTTCTTTCCATCAACTACTAAGTTTTGCAATGTTCTTGTACACATAGTCAGCCCTTCTTTATTTGTTGATTGACCCTATTCACCAGACTCCCAGATATAAGATTTCACCTCTCCCTCTTCTCCTGCCCCCTCAATGCCTTTTGATTAGACCTTGGTTGAAGACATCCTTAATGGAATCTTCAATCTTCTTTACAAGGTCTGTGCCTTGCCCTGGGTAGTGAGAGCTGAGTCAGAGCTTTCTCTATAGGTGAGTGGAAAATAATTCTGTCCATCCCCAGCCTCTGTGACAGCTCATCATGCAGAGCCTGGCCTAGGTCAGCACTTCCTGTGTCTCTTCCCATTCAGACCTCTCAATAACACTTTGCTGTGTGTGCTCTAGCCTCCTAGTCTTCTAAGGAGCTACCTGAGTTCAAAGAAATGAATTGACCTCTGAGCTCCCACTGGCAGAGTCAAGGCCATGGAAGGGTTGGTGTGCTCACCTGATGACCATTTGTATAAGTGTCTGTTGGGTGGGTAGGACAGTGTGGATGTTCCCCAGCATGTTGGATATATCCAGGTACTCCCTTCCAGGGTGGGCAGGCACCAGGTAATGCACTGGCTTCTTATTCTCCTTCCTGCTGGACTTGAAGTTTCTCTGCACCAGGCTGGTCTTTTTCACGTCCTCAGCAGGGTCATTTTCACACTGGCAGATGGAGTGTTGGGAAAAAAAAGACACTTGCAGTCAGCAGATTCAACATGTTCAAAAGGACAGTTACAACTGGACTTCAAACCTGGAAATCCCTGTCCTCAGTGACTGTGGCAAGAGATGGACCATGTGTCCCTCTTAGTTGATGATGAGGCACAGTGAGACCCATCCTGGGTTCGTTCATTTGATTTCAAAGACCTCAAAAACCTTCACTCCTCTCTTTCAAATTAAAGGGAGTTTTGAGGACCTGAGGCTAAGGTGATACCAGACTCTGTAAAGTATAAAATCTTGGAGATTCCAGGATGGGAGAAAGACCCTGGGTTGCCCAAGGAAATAACCTGATGCCATGGGGAAGAGAAATTTCAAATGGTCTTGAAAATATTTAGGTGTAGATCACCTTCTAATGGGGCAGTTGTAAATTTGATTCAGCCTTGCTGAAACCAGATGGACAAATTTTAACATTGTTCACTCTCAAGGTTAGTGGATTGCAGGGAAGCAACAGCCATCATTGTCTGCTTTTGGATGCCTGAATTGGTTCAAGGAATCTGGCACCAACCATTCAAATTTCAAATATGTATAATGTTTGAACAAGCCCTCCCATTCCTGAGAGCCCATACTGGGAGAACTGGAAACATTAAATTATTCACAATCACCTGACTTTCCCTGCAGCCCTGTTGAAATAGCAACAGGAAAGCATCCCATCTTGTTCCAAGGGCAGTGAGGCTAGATATTTGAGGTTCTTGGCCTTCCCTGTGAAAATGATTCAGCCATGTCTCCTGACCTGGATGGGTCTCAGTATTGAACTCCATGAGTTAGCAAGTTGCAGAGAAACATGAAATACAGTACAACCTTCTCATCTTTTATAGGTAAAAACAACCTAGGAAATATGAGGATGCATAAGGATGGAGAAAGTGTTGAGAGACATTCTTTCTGAATGCAGGTGGGACACCTGGGGATGGGGAGCACCTAGGAGCAGGTCGATTTAACAACCAAAGCAGGATCAAAAACAAAGACTGTCATGGTTTAACATGAAGATGAATCATTATAAAAGCCTCATTTCTGATATTCCAACAAACATTGCGCCTGGTCATGACTGGGGCTGGGTGTTGGGGGTGGGAGATTGATTCCCAGTTTCATCAGGGAGTGGGACTGAGTTCCAACAAGGAGAATCACTGGCAGGGACTATGGAAATTCTGCCAGGGTAGGGTCAGTCCGGGAGTCTCCTGGCTGTCTTGGACCTGTGTGTGGAGAACCCTCAGCTCCCATCTCACCTCAGGGTTGTTCCGGCCTCCACTGGTAACCATGTGTGCTGGTATCTAGGTCAGGGAGGTGGTGTTGATGACACCATCATCCTGCTCTGAGCTGATCTTATGGGTGGAGTGCTACAAAGACAGGGTCATCAGCAGGGTTGCAAGGCATCAAGGCCCAACCTGGTAGTCAGACTGAGGACCAACCATATGAAGCTCTACTTCCTGATGAGGCAGAGACCCTATCTGTATACACCCACTCCAAGGAGGGAGATGACATTTCCATGGCTCAGGACCAATGTCTGGGCAGAGGGGCACCAACCCCAGGCCTCCCCTTCTGGCCCTGCCAGCAATGATCTGGATGTGAACATGATGAGGCCACCAGATGTTTACCCCCAATCACATCTTTGCCCAGTTTCAGTCCATATTTATGCCCTCCCCTCCCTATGCCATACTGGGAGTGGGAGGTGCTGAGGCTGCCAAGGAAAGATCACAGTATCAGCCTGGCTTGAATCCTGCTGCCCTAGGTCCTCTGGTTTACCGTTGGTTTTCTCCTGGTAAATGGCCAGAGTCTTTAAGGGGAAGGGTGAGACTTGATCTAATGTCTGCAGTGTCAGATAAAGCTCTTGCTGTGGGGTTTCCTGTGGCCAATGTCTCAGGAAGCAGGTAGACAGCAACAAGAGAACATCTTCCCTTGAGCATCTATGCCTGAGTTAGCTGTTAGGGGCAGTCTCTAGAATGTAGCTGCCTGGTTACCGGGGTTCAAAGTTCTGTTGTGTACTATCTCCAAGGAAGTGAGGTAGCTTCCTGTGTCCACTTCCCTGTGCCCCCTCCCTGGATAACAACTCCCCAGTGTCCACTCTGGGCTGCTGACTGTCTACCATCCCATCCCATGGCATTTCACATCTGTACACAATTTCACCAGCACAGCCCTACAGGTTGCCCAGCTATTGTCTGGGGGCATCAAGAACGATCTGAGGAGACTAAACTGGGTTCACAACCTTCTTCCTCCTACCAGTTCTGTGGCCCTGGGAATGTCTTTGTGTCTCTCAGGGCATCCCAAGTTTCCACTGCTGCACAAGGGATCAAATCTAGCTTATACTTCCCAGGAATGGCATCAGGTGGGTGGGAGAAAATTCATAGAAAACTTGAGGCCTGGCCACACATCTAGCCAATGGACGAAAGAAGAGAAGGAAGAATTACAAGTTAAGGTAGGAAGCAGCAGGAAACACAACTCAAAACAGGGCTGAGTTCTGGCAGTGGGTTCTTGAAAAAATCAGGATCACCTTGGCTTCATTTCCCAGTCTACACCAGGAAGGGCTTGAAATTCAGTGAAAAGCAGTCTTTGTCACATTCAGATTTAAAACCCTCCAAAGATTTACCATTCATTTAATGTCAGATCCAAGGCTCCCACAAGGTCTGACTGGTCCATGGACCCCATGGATGCTCCTGTGCTCTTCCATGTTTTACTCCAACCTGAGTCCTCAGTTCCCCAATACTCCAAGTCCTTGTCTGTTCAGAAGGACCCCTTGGGTGTAGAACATAATTTCCAGCACCACAGAGTACCACAGGTCATCAATGGAGAACCAAGTTCAAATAATTCTCCTAGTCTGCAGAATACTTTGAGTCACCCCCTCCAAGCACCCCAATTTATAGAGAGGGAAACTGAGGCCTTCTCTCCAATAGACTCCTTCCACCCTGGGAGTTCATCCTAATTCCTGTTGCTCAGATGGGTGGAAGCAGGGCCTCAGCTCTGTCCTCTCATGCTTGCCCTGGGGATGGCCCTCCCCAGGCAGAACCCTGTGAACCTCAGAGATGCCAGGGCCCATCAGGCTGGCATCTCCTCCCCCCTGCCCCCGTGTTTGGACTATGGATATGTTGACAGGAGAAAGAGGCCTCTGCCACATGGCAGAGCTGAATCCATCCCCTTGCTTCTGTCTCCTTGCCAGCTCCCTAGTAACAGGACCTACTCTACCTCTCCATCCATTGACCCTACCCATTTAGTCAGGGTATGTGTGAACAGTGCTCCTGAAGGCATTTTAAGATGCTAAGAGGAAAACAGCTTCACATGGGTAGAAACAGGCAGAGGTTCCCTAAGATTTAGGGGCTATCACATTCAAAGTTTCTATGCAAGAGGGTTGAGCCTGTTCCTCGGATGTCAGAAGATTCCAGGTCCTCTGGATTCTTCCCATCCCTTGTGGCTTGAACCCAGCCTTTCTTTGGGCCTCGGATTCTTAATTGAAAAGTAAGGGGTTGAAAATGGATCTTGTTCATTCATTCAACAAATATTTAATGATAATCTACTATGTGCTGGGAGCTGTTATAAGTTGTGGGGATATGGCACTGAACCACATAATGTTCTTATTCTCATGACATTTCCATTCCAGGTTATTAAATATGTCAATCATAAAAAAAAAAAAAAAAGCAAATGGGTCTGGGTAAGATGTTCAGCGAGGACAGTGGGCATTCCTTCCCTACTCAGGATGGAAGTGGGTGAGGCCACCCTCAGGGGTGCACCGCATGCTGAGCTCCCTTAAAGCCAGGATGTAACGGACCATGCTCAGGGTGCTCGGGCTCGTGCCTACAGCAGGGCATGCACACTGGGCCTGCGTGGGACAGAAGAAGGCACTTGCAATGGCTTTGCTTCACCCGGCACACGTGAGGAGCCAATGGCTCGGTCACACTCCACGAACCCCCCCACCCCCATCCCTGCTCTGTGTAAACTTGCACATGGGGCATTGGAACACCCCAAATCCAGCTAGGCTCATCTCTCTGACCCTGGACTGGTGTGATTGGAAGCTTGAAGTCATAGGAGCCTCAGAATGCACTGACTGTCAAATCCATCAGTGGACATGGATCTGCAAACCTGAAGGAGGCCATTGATGCCAGGAGGAGGGCAGGGCAGGTCCCCTCCCTCCACCACCTTTCCCTATTCCAGCCGGTGCAATGTGACTGAGAAGAAGCCCTGTATAGAGGCAGACCCTCTTGTTTCCTTATGTGGGATCTGGCCAGTTCCTATTGTCAGGGAGCCCCTCCTGCCCAGGTCTGTTCCCCATTTTGTAGATGAGCCACAGGCTTCAGCACTCAAGGCCCCCAGCTCTCATGAACAAAGCCCATTCCAAAGGTACATCATTGCAGGTTCCTGTGCTGGCACTCAGAGGCTATTTCAGGGCAGGAGGCCCATCTGCCAAGTGGGCTCCTGAGTCCAGACATTTCTGGATCTCATCTGCCCACCTTTAGTCTCTACACACCCTCATAGGGTCGGATCACCCATCCACTTTGCCATCAAGGAAACTGAGGCTCTGAGAAGACACCACATTATGGGAGGTAGATCTGAAGTTGGAAAGGGTTGGGCTGGTGCCAGGTGAGGAGGCTCTAGTGAGGGTGTTTACTGGATGGGGAGCATGCTTGGGGGCATCTGTCTTGATTGCACAGAGCTCTGACGCTCATTGAAAGAGTCCTGGGATCTTCAGGGTGTGGATGAACAGAAGGACCCAATGCAGCAGGCTGGCCTGCCAGAGCCATAGCAATGCAGAGCTGGAAGGGGCTGAGTGGGCACCTTTCTCCCCCATCCCTAGCATAAGCCTTCTGGCCACACAGAGGCTTTGGTGGCTGTCTGCCTCCACCTAGTGGTGGCAAGCTGGCTGGAGGCTCAGAGCAGACCCCTGACCAGAGTTGTCATTCAGGAGAAATTGGTATCCAGAAATGACACATCTAGAGACCAGGGATACAAAGCCCCAAGCCCCTGTTCCCCTGGAAGTTCTTATACCTGTCACCATTGTCCATGGTGCTGTAGGGAAAGGGAATCTGTTTTTCCATCATTTTTTGAAGAGATACTTTTGCGAACATAAAATCACATTTCCACCTGTAAGGGCCCAATCACACTACAAGATACTACAATTCTTCTAGTCATATCATCTTAATATTTAAAATGACTTATTATTAGTTTTCCATTTTTAAAAGCCTTAAATCTTCAAGGAAGGTTTAGACCACAGAAGGGTTACAATGGGGGCTGCAGAGGATCATTGATGAGGGGTGTCTGGGATGGGGGATTCACGGGAGGAAGTTCATCTAAACATACATGAAAGATATATAAAATTGCTCAAATGATCAAGGGATGGGGCATGGTCACGGTGGGTAGACAATCACTCAATAAATGAGTAGTACTGAATTGCCAGCCTGGAGAGCTCTGCTATATTCTCCAAGAGAGCAGCAACAGTCCCCTGAGTGCAGGGGCAGTGTCTGGCAAAAGAGGACAGCCCACTGATGGGTTCTTGTTATTGATGACCATCAATATGAGTCTTTGCTCTTGTAATTTAAACTTGTAATTTAAACTTGGCCTACTGTTATGGGGTGCCTAAGGGTTGCCACCTGAGGGCCTCCTTGTTGCTCAAATGTGGCCTCTCTCTAAGCCAAACTTAGCATATGAACGCATTACCTTCCCCCCAATGTGGGACAGGACTCTCGGGAATGAGCCTTCTTGGCAACGAGGGATTAATACCAAGTGCCAACTGGCAACATGACTGGAAAAACACCTTGACTAAAAGGGGGAAAAGGTAAAGACAAATGAGTTCATGTGGCTAAGAGACTTCAAAGAGAGTCGGGAGGTCATCCCAGAGGTAACACTTACGCACACCTCAGTAGGATCTCATAGAACACCAAAGTGGATATCACCCCACACAGAGGGGCTCCTGAGTGCTCTGGAGACACCCAGGTCCTATATAAGGGGGGATAGCTCCAGAGATTGATGCCTTATCAGTGGGCCCTACTTTGGAATCTGTGCTCCTGAGAGTGACATAGTTGGACTCAAATAAGTCCTCCCTGCACATGGTCCATCAGTCCCTTCTATTCAAACCTATATGTGAGGCTGGAGTTTGTAGGTGTACTTCGAGAGACTGGAGCCTCTGGCCTACCTATGTGCCAGCTGTGCCTGGAATCTTGGTGGAGCTGCAACTCCTACCCTACAGCTCAATGGACTCATCCAAGTCACCTGGTAAGGAGATGACGATGGGCAACAGCCATCCCAGGGAATGGAGAGGGCCTGCAGCTGCAGGCAGGATAATCCCATCCACTATATCCATGGGATATAAGCCCTCTGTCACTTGGAGGTGGAGTGGACATCACCATCCCAGTCCCCTCAGGATTGGGGGAAGAGCTATGGACCAGAGTGGACTTAATGGTATTCTGTTGTAGACATATTATGATTCAAGCAATGGAAGAAATTACAACAGTGAGGTGGAGCCAGTGGCCACTAGACACTTTTGGGGCAGGGAAGGGAAAAACAGCTGTAATACAGAGACTTTCTCAGGACTTGGGAATTATCCTGAGTGACATTACAATGACAGATATAGGCCATTTTACATCAGCATATACCATGCAGAACTGTGTGGGAGAGAGTGTGGTCTACAATGTGAACTATGGTCCATGCTTAGTGGCAAAGCCCCAGGATGTGTGTATCCATTGCAGGTGATGTGCCACACTAACGAAAGATGTTTACATGGGATGCTATGGGAGGTGTGGAAGGTGGGGAACATGGGAATTCCTGTAATTTTTGTGTAACATTTATGTAATCTAAGCATCTTTTAAAATATGTAAAAAAGTATAATTTTTATGTAAGCAAATGCACATATATGCATATTTATATATCATTTTACAAATATTGGTTTGTATTGTGAAAAATTTGATTTTTACCCACAATAAAAAAGATTTAAAAAAAAATTTTTTAATAAAAGCCTTAAATCTTTTTAGTATCAGTTTTAAATACAGATCTCATCAAAATCAATTATAGGCATATAGCCTATCCCGTGGCAAAAATTCTTCTCTGACTGTGGAACTGTGAAACTTAAAAAATAAGTTAACTGCCTCTATTATACAAAGGAGGGACTTTAATGAAATAAACATTCCTACTACCATAGGGAGAAATTGGAAAGGAAACAAGGGTCACAGTTTCCAAATAGTTCTGAAAACCTGCAAGGCGTACACCATTAGGTTTCAAAGTCTGAGAGTCATCCAGAGAACCAAGGTTTCTTCTCCTCGGGGCTTGATGGAGCAGAAATCCCATTCTTTCCAAGGCCTTGCCCAGTAGACATGTTCTCAGCTCCATGCTCATCAAGCATCTGGGGGCATTAGAAATGTAGTCTCCACCCTCTGTGAATACTGGGATGACAGCCAGACTCCCATTCCCAGGGGAATGTGCTCCACCCTCTTTGAAGCCTAGGAGGCAACACTCCTCCCACAGTGGAGCACAAAGCACCCCCTTTCCAAACTCTGGGACATACTCACTCTTTCTGCACACATGGGTGAGTTCGCTCTCTGAGCTTAACAACTTGTTTTTAGTCCAGAACACAACTTCCATGGTACTGCCATTGCAAATCATTTTCCTTCAATATGTCCCTTTCCTGCACCATTTAGTTCAGGTTGGCAGTGGTTCTGTTTCACACAGACCTCAAAGAAAATGTTTTGGTTTCACACGGAGGAATCAAGGAGAAGAAGGCTAGTTTAGGGAGTGAAAATACTAATCTCAGACCTGACAAAAAAATAAGGCTGTGAATCACGACGCCTCGGGAACTCTCCCTGAGGAAAGCACCCCACAAGATGGCTGCAGGAAGAATCTCGTGATAATTTCCCATTTGGAATGGGATTTCATCCAGGATCAAGGAAGAACCCTAGATATTCTTAAGAGGCCTTGCCATTGTGCCGCTCATGGGAATTGATGAGTGGGGTAACCAATCAAAATAGCAAACAGCTGGGACTCCTCCCCTGAACATTAACAAGGGGTGGGGTAATTAATGGCCTAAAAAGCCAGCACAGAGACTAAATCAGCCCATTTTCCCATATTTTTGCCCTTTTTCCCCCTGCCTGGACCAGAACGCAAGTAAACCTCAGGACTTTTAATCTGTAATGGGGACTTGTAATCTCTAAATCAGTCCTTTTACCCTTTTTAGACCTTTTCCGCTCTCTCTGCTTGGACCAGCCCATGAGAAACCTGGGAATCATAATCTGTTATTTTCTTTCTCTTCTCTCATTTTCTTAAGAAACTACTGACCTAACTTAACTGGCATGTTCTTAAATTTTCTTTTGTAACATAGCCAAGATCCTAGAGAAAATCTGGCAACAAAGGGTCCAAGCTGTCACATAGTGATAACTTCTTTCCACAGATCTTTCCTGGATCACTGCATTTCCAATCCTGACTTACACAAAATGACTGACTGGTTCCCTGTCCAGTTAAATCCTCACATGGGGCCGTATTCTCTGGGGACTCATTTTCCAGAAGCTCAGAATATTCCTAACTAATAATTTTTTATTACTTTGTCCCCAGATGTTCAGTTCTTAGCTTATCCCTTTCTTCCCAAAATTTACTATAAACCACAAGGAGAGGTCAGACTGCACTTTCTACATTTAGTTTGGAAATTTCCTCAGCTAAATATTCAAGTTTGTCACTATAGCAATTTGATATTATTGATGAATTCCAATAAGAAATATTGGATTATGTTTGTAAACTGGTCTTTTCCTCTGGGCGTGGTTGAATTATGAATAGGACTTTGATTGAGCCACACCAGTAGGGCATTGAGTCTCTGCCCCCTTGGTGGGTGGTGACTCACAGAGAAAATGATATGGCAGAATAGTTAGTTGGAGTTTTTGAGCTGGAGTGCTGGGAACTAAGAACACAGAGGAGCTTGGTTGTGAGGAAAGAGAAAAGGCCCCTGGAATAGAAACAGTCTACAGCAAGAAACAGTCCACAGCTGGCCTTGTGGAGATCGCAGATTCACTGAGCCTGGAGAGAAGCAAGCCCTGGGAAGAGAGGAACCCAGGAAGCCTGAATCCTCACAGAAGTTGCCAGCCATTTTTTTCCACATATGGCAACAGATTTTGAAGAGGGAAGTACCTTACGCTTTATGGCCTGGTAACTGTAAGCTTCTATCCTAAATAAAAGCCCTTTATAAAAGCCAACATTTTTCATATTTCGCATCAGAACCCCTTTTGGTTGACTAATACAATCACTTTCAAATTCTGCCTTCCATCTAACATCTGGAGTCAATTTTGGCAATTTCTCTGACACTTTATGTCAGGGCTTCTTAACAAGTGGACTGTGTGCTTGAACTGAAATTCACAACAATATTATTCTTGGGATGTGTTATTGTGGGTGTGATATATTTATTAAATAATACACAATGTAGTGTGGACTTAGTAAGTGGTCCATGGCTTTCACCTGACTGGCAAAAGTGTCTGTAGAACAGAAAAGTTCAAGAACCCCCACTTTAAAGCAAGGATCACCTTTTTTCCACATTGCAATGGCATAGTCATTATTTCTAAGGCCTTGCCAGAAGTGTCTTTAGCATCCATATTTCTACTAAAAATCTCTTTGAAGCAATAGAAGTTTTTCCTAATAAGATCTCACAAGTCTTCCCAAATCAGCCCCTTATTTATTTATAATACTGTTCAGACATATTTGTGTTTTCACCCCACTCTCCTGGTATCAGTTTCTGTTTTAATTTGCTGAAAGCTCCTGGGAGCAATGTATCAGAAATGAGCATTTAATATTGGGATTCATTAGGTTAAGAGCTTAGAGTTCTGAGGTTGTGAACACATCCAAATCAAGGAATCATTAGGAGATCCTT
>JAQZBX010005665.1:22506-55755 GCA_029593785.1 Cabassous unicinctus
TTTTTTTTTTTTTTTTTTTTGGTATCTGAGACTTTTTATTACACTATTTATAAAGTACTTAATAATAGGATTAAGACTCATTCAGAACCATGCAATCTAATTAAAGGCCCTTAACTGATGTAATTTAATCAAAAGTTCCCTCCTATTATAGGTTTGCATGTGCACGATGATTTTCTGAGGTTGAGAAAATCTTCAAACTGCTACAAATATGAGAAGATTAACAGGGTGTCTCCTGATAAACTGAGTGCATTGATGGGGAAGTAATGTGATCATGAGAACAGGAATAGGGACACATAGTCTGCAATGATATAGGTGAGACATTGAAACCTTAGATTCTGCTGAGTCTTCTGTGCCAGGTAAACCAGCAATGGTCTGCCCTGAGGAATTGGCCACCCAATCTCTAGTTTGCCCTGAGGAAACAGCTCTCCTAAATTCTTCTAAAAAGATTAATCCTGCTGTGTATGATAAACCTGTAACTTCCTCCCCAAGGAGTTAGCCACTACTCATCCAACTGAAGAGTTTAATGCATTTCACCAGATTAAAATTTAATGGAATTCCCAGAGACAATTGACTTACAAGGCACTGCTAATTTCTCTCATGGCCCATACCTACCACCCACCTTTTCTTCCAGACCTGTAAATACACTGAACTGCCAAAACCCTGAAACATGAGGCATAAATAATCCCCTATGAGGAAGAGTGTTAGACACTAAAAGAACTGTCTGACTTTTCTAATTTACATAGACATAAATCAAAGGAATATGTGTAGCAATGGATATTAAGGGTTTTAAATAATGTGGAAGGAATGTAAAGTTAGATCAGGCTGAAGTTATTGTTATGGGCTGAATAACAAAACTTCTGGATTCAATTTTGTGGCTTGAGGGTTTTTAAAGGGCTCTAACAGGTGCCCCAATCCTGGATCAGTGGCCTATATTACCTGAAGTTAAAATATCCAAAGTGCCCTTGTATGAAGTAGATGACAGGATCCAAAGGCTTGGAAAGGTTGCAATGTTAGAGTGAATTTATCATGTGAGATCTTCTTACCCACAGCTGGCATGCCCAGAAGACACATCTTTCACCAGGACTATGAGGTATAAATGTGTGAGTGCAAATCCATCCTCCCTGACGAGCTCTGTGGTTGCTCTTCTCTGTAAGTCAGATATTACTGTGGGAACTGCTGCTATTGAACTTGTATACTTACATACAATGGGGATGATCATATTCTGGGTTGGCAGGTAAAAAGTGGTGGAACTTAAATACCAAACATAAGCTAGGCATGGCTATATTAATGGACAGCAGCATCAAAAAAGTAATCAGAATAGTCTGACTCACAGAGACCTATGGCATTGACTAGTTGATATTGAGGTACCCAGAAGTGAAATAGATAGTTGGTCTACTCAACTCTCACTTGGTCTGTATATGCAGAAGGGTTCTAAATCAAGTGAACAAAAGTGTGACTTGAAGCACAAAACAGAGCAATGTTCCCTCAATTACCTGATTTGAGACAGTTTAGAGATTCAGCACCTCTTTTTATTTTATTTTATTTTATTTTATTTTATTTTATTTTATTTTATTTTTTTAAAGATAGTTAGATGACATTAAATTTACATAAAAATATAGTGGATTCCCATATGACCTGCTCCCTACACTTTACACATTTTTTCCACATTAAATTCTTCATTAGTGTGGTACATTCATTGCAATTGATGAAGACATTTTGGAGCATTGCCACTAAGAATGAATTATTATTTACATTGTAGTTTACACTCTTTCCCACACAATTTTGTAGGTTATGGCAAGATATATAATGGCCTGTATCTGTTTTTGCAATGTCAGGAGTTTGGTGCCTTTGCCAGTAGTCACTACTTTGGAATTCATGCTCCCCAGCGTGACTGAGTTGGACTCAGTTGTGGTTTCCCTACACAAGGCTTTTCTGACCCTTTTATTTTAACTTATAATTAGTACTAGTATACATCCAAGAGTCTTAAATCTTTGGGATGTCCATCTGGCAGCTGGGCCCTGAATCTCAATGGAGTTGTAACACCTACATTCTAGTTCTTTGGACTTGTCCAGGACAACTAAGGAGGAGATGATGAAGGACAATGACCATCCCAAGAAACCAAGAGAGGATAAAAATGCAAGCAAGAGAGACACATCCATTTGCCCTATAGGGTCAAAACCCCCTCTCAATATCAGGGGAAGTGGGCATCACCATCCCAGAATCCTCAGGATTTGGGAATGAATTATGGACTAAAGTAGACTTACTGGTATTCTACTATAGACTTATTGTGATTCTAGCAATGGAAGAAATTATATCATTGATGGAGGCAGTGGCCACTGTTGGATCTGAGGGCAGGGAGAGGGAAAAATAGGTGTCATATAAGAACCTCTTGAATGTGGGGAAGGACCAAGCTACATTGCCTAAAATTTATGCTTTTACTTTTCCAACCCACCTTTTACCAACCCGCCTTTTACCAGGGGTAATATATGTTGGGGGAAATGAAATGATCAAACATTTTGGCTCAAAGTGATGTTAATTCTAGGAGAACCAGTATGCTACCATGGTCCAACAGTCAGGATGAGGCTTACAGATATCAAGTGATTAATGGAATTGTATCTCAGGTCTGTCTCACAATGGATTTAGTGTAACCCTAAACAAATTTTGTGGTTGTTTCCCCTTTTCCATAAAGCATAATTGGAAGAGACATACTCAGCAACTGGCAGATTAAAAAAATTAGTTCCCTGACCTGAGGAGTGAGGGATATGATGGTAAGAAAGGCAAAGTAGAAGCCATTAGAAGAGCCTGTACTTAACCAAACAGTAAACCAAAGTCAATACTGCATTCTTGGTAGGATTGCAGAATTAATTCTAACATCAGGACATGAAGGATACAGAAATTATGAGTTTCACCACCACCCCTTTCAAGACTTCTATTTGGCCTGTACAAAAAACAGGTGGGTCTTGGAGGATGATAGTGGTTTGTAGTAAACTTAACTAGCTGCTGACTCCAACTACAGCTGCTGTTTCAGATATGGTATCATTGCTTGAGCAAAATCAACAACTCCCCTGATAGCTCATGTGCAGCTAATGATCTGGCATATAATTTTTCCTCGATAACTTTATTAGTCAGCCAAAGGGGTGCTGATGTAAAGTACGAGAAATCTGTTGGTTTTTATAAAGGGTATTTATTAGGGGTAGAAGCTTACAGTCAAAAGGCCCTAAAGAGTCCAACTCAAGGTTACTTCCTTACCAAATTCTGTTGCCACGTGTTGAAGCAAGATGGCTGGTGGTAGCTGCAAGGGTTCAGCCTTCAGCCTTCTTTGTTCCTCTTAAGGCTCTGTGGTCCCATATTATTCCCATCTCAGCTGCAGGTGGGCATAAGACTTGTCTCTCTCCCCAGGTCTCATTTCTTTCCAGGCTCAGCTGCACTGTTCTCTTCACAAGCTGTAGACTATCAGGTTCATTCTCTTCCCAGGGCCTCTGCTATGTCTAATGAGCTGTTGTCTTCCTCTGTGTAGCAGTTTGATGTTGTTTATAAATTCCAAAAATAGCTCGGTGGCAAGGCCCCAGGATCTGTATATCCATTGTGGATGTAGTACCACGGGGATGGGGAATGGTTGTGTGGGGTGTTGTTGGGCGTGTGGGCGGTGGGGAGCATGAGAATCCCTGTAGTTTCTTAGTAATATTTGGGTAATCTAGGCACCTTTATAAAATGTATACATATTTATATAACAAATAAAATTTATGTAAACAAATGCACATATATGCATATGTATTATATATCATTTTACAAATAAAAAAAAAATCTAAAAAAAAAAATAGATATTGGATTATATTTGTAAACTGGTCTGTCCCTCTGGGCATATTAGATTATATTGGATTCAGAAGTTTCATTTTTCCTTGATTAAATAACAATTAAGGCTTTGATTGGGCCACGTCAGTAGAAAGTTGCATCCTTGCCTTCTTGGTGGGTAGGGACTCACTAAGAAAAGATATGGCAGAGAACAGAGTTTGGAGTTTTTTTTTTATTTGAGCCCAGGAATTAAGTGCACAGAGGAGCAGAGAGAAGGCTTGATTAGACACAGCAGAAAGAAAGAAGAGAGACAGGCTGTTCACCTGATAGTCTACTGCTGGTTCTGTGGAGATAGCAGATCAGCTGAGCCCAGAAAGAAATGAGCCCCAGGAAGAGAGGAACACAGGAAGCCTGAACCCTTGCAGATATCAGCAACCATCTTGCTCCAACACCTGGCACTAGACTTTGGTGAGGGAGGTAACTTGTGCTTTATGGCCTGGTAACTGTAAGCTTCTACCTCAAATAAATACCCTTTATAAAAACCAATCAATTTCTGGTATTTTGCATCAGCACCTCTTAGGTTTACTAATACACTCTGTGTTCTTCTCTGTTTACTTTCATGTGAGCATCTGTTTTATCCCAAAGGGGACTGGGACTCGACTCTGAGTTGTACTCTAATAACATGGTTGGATCAGAGTCCTAACTTAACAGAATTTAATGAGACATCTCAGCTGAATCTAATACAATCAAAGGGTTATCACCCCAGAGGAACAGACCAGTTTACAAACATAATCTCTATCTCCTTTTTGGAATTCTTAAATAATATTGAACTACCACAATACCTTTTAATAAAGGCCAAAGAAATAGTTTGCTTTCAACTGGCAAAACTAGCAGTTCACCTTCATGTCCTGCTTCAGGGCCATATCTTTCTTCCGTCTTATGTTTCAATCTATCTGCAGAGAAATTGTGTGCCTTTCTCTTCCACAAGGCCTCACACTGCTCCATTCTATTGATGACATTTTGGTGATTGGACCTAGTAAACCTAAAGCAGCAACTAGTGTATAAATATTGTATGCCAGATGTTGGGAGATATGTCCAACAAATATTCAGTGTCCTTCCATCTTAGTAAATTTCTTGGCATTTAGTAGTGTGTGCATGTCAAGATATTCCTTCAAAGGTGAAGAATAAACTGTTATAACTGATGTCTCCTATAAATATAAAAGAGGCACAACACCTAGTTAGCCTTTTTGGGTTCTGGCATAAACACATTCTTCATTTGAGTGTCTATGCTGTGTTGATTCTTTTTGGATGCCAGCAAATCATGTTCTGATTTGATTAGGATTAGATTAGATTAGATTAGTTAAGGTAAGGGATGTTTGATTAAATTGCTTCAGTGGGGCATGAGCCAAGGTGGGATTATTCCTCTCATTAGAGTCCTTTATAAAGAAAGGAATAAAAATGCAAACACCAAAAAAAAGATGTATAGACAGAAACCTCCAGATGTTGACGTAAACAAACTCAGGAAAGTAAAATTTCACAGATGCAACAGTCAAAATCTGAAGACAACAAGCCCAGTTTTACATTGTGTAGTTTGTCATTTTATTGTTGAATTGTATGACCTCTTTATTTACATGGATATTAACCCCTTATCAGATATGTGATTGACAAATATTTTCTCCCAATGAGTTGGCTGCATTTTTTCCCTTTTGACATAATCCTTTGAAGTGCAAAAGTGTTTAATATTGAGGAGTTTCCATTTATCTATTTTTCTTTTGCTGCTCAATGCTTTGGGTGTAAGGTTTAAGAAAATACTGCCTACCACAAGATCTTGAAGATATTTTCCTATATTTTCTCCTAGGAGTTTTATGGTTTTCACTTTTATATTAGGGTCCTTGATCCATTTTGAGTTATTTTTTGTATAACGTGTGAGATAGGGGTCCTCTCTCTTTCTTTTGGATATGATTATCCACTTTTCCCAGCACCATTTGTTGAATAGACTGTTTGGCTCAGCTGGGTGGGCTTAACAGCTTTAACAACAATCACTTGACTGTGGATGTAAGGTTCTATTTCTGAATTCTCAATTTGGTTCCACTGGTCAATCTGACTATCTTTATGCCAATATCATGCTCTTTTTAACACTGTAATTAAGTAATATGCTTTAAAGTCAGGAAATGAGAGTTTTGTAACTTATTTATTCATTTTAAAGATATTTTTGTCTATTCAGGGCCACTCACCCTGTGAAATAAATTCGATTATTGGCTTTTCCATTTCTGCAAAAAAGGTGCTTGGGATTTTTATAGGGACTGCATTGAATCTGTAAGTCAGTTTGGGTTGCATTGGCATCTTAACGATATTTAGTCTTCCAATCTATGAACTCTGAAGTGTACTTCCGTTTAATTAAGTATTCTGTTTCTTTTAGCAATGCTTTGTAGTTTTCTAAATACACGTCCTTTATATTCTTGGTTAAGTTTACTCCTAAATATTTGATTTTTTGGTTGATACTATAAATGGAAATTATTTTCTGATTTTCTCCTCAGGTCTCACATCCTAGTATATAGAAGCACTATTGATTTCTGCATATTAATCTTGTAAGTACAAGTTTGCTGAACTCAACTATTAATTCTAGTAGATGTTCTAGTGGATTTTTCAGGGTTTTCTAGATATAGGAGCATATCATCAGCAAATAGTGTAAGTTTTACTTCTTCCTTTCCTATCTGGATGTCTTTTGTTTCATTATCTAGCCTAATTTCTCTAACTAGAATCTCTAGCACAATATTGAATAACAGTGGTGACAGTGAGCTTCCTTGTCTTGTTCCAGATCTCAGCGGGAAAGCTTTCAGTCTTTCACCACTGAGTACAACGCCAGCTGCAGGTTTTTCATATATGCACTTTACCATATTGAGAAAGTTTCTTTCTGTTCCTGTCTTTTGGAGTTCTTTTTTTTTAATGAAGAAAAGATGCTCTATTTTGTCAAATGACCTTTCTGCATCAATTGAGAGGATCATGTGATTTTTCTTCTCTAATTTATCAATATCAATTATTACACTAATTGATTATCTTGTGTTAAACCACTTATTCATACTTGGGATAAAACCCACTTTTTTGTGGTGTATAATTCTTTTAATTTGCTCTTGGATTCTGTTTCCAAGTATTTTGCTGAGGTTTTTACAACTATATTCATTACAGATATTGGTCTGTAATGTTCTTTTTCATAATATCTTTATCTGGTTTTGGTTTTAGAGTGATATTGGCTTCATAGAATGAGTTTTGTAGCATTCTTTCCTGGTCAATTTTTTGGAAGACCTTGAGCAAGATTGGTATTAGATCATCTTTGAATGATTCACAAAATTCACCTGTAAAGCTATCTGGCTTTTCATCTTTGGGAGGTTTTTGATGACTGTTTCAATTTCTATACTTGTGGTTGGGATGGCAAATAAAACCCCTTGTTTGCATGCTGATGAAAATGTTCCAGTAGAAAGAGAAACTTCAATGACATAAGAAAGAAAGGAAGGGAATTACTGAAATTTATCCCTGGAGTAGGAAAAAGGATATGGGAGCAAATGGACCAGTAGAGGTATTTGGTATTAACGGGAGCTGTTAACATGTGTTAACAGGAAGTTAGGGTATGTGGGTTCAGATGTTGATTGGTGTGTGTCTGTGAAAGTTCTCTTTTTTTGAGGCCTGGCCATCTGCTGAGAATGAGAATGGGAATGGAGATGTGGAGTGATTGAGGAATAAGGAGCAAGTATGAAATGGTCACATGGGAGAGTGGGAAAGTAAATGTAAATAGCATATGGTATGATTATAAGGTAGCATCGGGGACCACTTGGTATTGATGAACATGAATCAGATGTAAGACCAGCCAGTATTTTTGCATTTTTATCAACCCCCACTCAATCCAATGGATACAGCAGAGAACATGTAGAAAGTTTCCAAAAAGCATACGTTGAAGCAGCAGAAAGGCCAGAATTTCAAAGGTACAGTATGTAGTAAAATTATAATTGCACTGCATTGGTTTAGATTATGACTTGCTTTTAATTTCATCTTTTAACTTTCTTTTTTACCTCTACATATTTTGGACTTTTCATGGTGACATGCACAATTGACAATGTCAAAGAAGCTCTTTGAAAATTTCTGTCCTTTTAAAGAGAATATTTTGAGCTATGATCTTTGGATTGGTCTTTGTTGTTGTTGTTGTTGTTGCTTATGTAATATTTTATTTTCTAGTTTTTAAAAAAATTATTTATTTTTAAGATACTTAGATTATACAAATGTCATATAAAAATATAGGGGATTCCTATATGCCCCACCCCCACATCTCCCACATTCTCCCACACCAGCAACACCCCTCACCAGCAAGGTACATTCACCACAACCGATGAACACACCCCGGACCACCGCCACCGAACATTGGCCAAAGTTTGCATTGTAGTTTACGCTCTCTCCCACCCAATTCTGTATGTTATGGCAAGGTTTATAATGGCCTGTATCTGCCACCGCAACGTACTCAGGACAATTCCCAAGTCCCAAAAATTCCCCCATGCCACACCCGTCCCACACCCCCCACCCCCAGAACATCCAGTGGCCACCGCCTCCACACCAATAATTTCTTCCACCGCTTGAATGACCTAGCAGTGGAAGAACTTGTAATATTGATATTAAGGCAGTGGTCACCAGAGGCTCCGATGGGAGGGAGAGGGAAGAACAGATACAACACGGGGTACTCTGAGGACTTTGAAAATGTCCCGCATGACACTGCAACGGCAGATACAGGCCATCAAAAAATTTGTAAAAACCTATGTAATTATGTAGTGCAAAGTGTAATCTATAAACTATAGTCCATGGTCAGTAGCAATGCTTCAACATGCGCCTATCAATTGCAACAAATACACCACACCAATAAAAGATGTTGTCAATGGGGGAAAATGCGGCGAGGGGAAGGGGTGGACCACATGGAAACCCCCCATGTCTTTGATGTAATAGTCATGTAACATTTATGCTTGTAAACTAGTCTATTCCTCTGGATATGATAACTTTTGATTGTATTAAATACAGCTGTGGGGCCTTTCAGTAAATTACCTGTTAAGATTAGAGCATTTTGATTGGACTAAGTCATTAAATGTGACTCAGTTTCAGTCCCCACCCATTTTGGGGGTCTCATATAAAGGGACATTCACTCAAGAAGACACACAAGAAGAGAGAACTCTTTTACATTTTATCTTGCTTCAATACATGGCAACTGACTTGGTGAAAAAGCAACCCTGAGTTGGACTTTTTATGGCCTTGTAGCTGTAAGTTTTTACCCCAAATAAATACCATTTATAAAAATCAACAGATTTCTGGTACTTTGAATCTGCAGCCTTTTAGCAGACTAATACAACCTGCATATGAAAATGTCTAATTTTGTCAGAAAGAAAGAATTTCTCTAGGACTAAAAGACCATGACCACAGGACACAGGAACCCATTTGAAGGTACAACCACAGGCCTAATTTGAATCAATTTGCGCTTCAAAAAAAGAAGTCTATAATTGATTGAAACATATTGAAAACATAAAAATCCATTGGTCTATCATATCCACATCTTACTCTAAAATTGATTTTAAGGAAGAATTCTAGTTCTTCCACAGTTGTAAATGGAAAATTCTCTGCAGAAGAAGGCTGGGTAGTAAATTGTCACAGTGTAGATTTTCGGTGAAACAGACACTGAAGTAAAATTTAGTGTTCAGTATGCTTATCAAGGATTGCCATTGGAAAAGAGGTAGAGGAAACAAGATTGGAAAGAGAGAGAGATTGAACTGTGATGCAGACCTGACAGACTCACTCTACCTCATAGGGAGCTTTGAAAATGTCCAATGGTGATGTCACATGTTGTGCTGAAAGGGCTAAGCCTTTTTTCTTTGGCTCCAACCAATCATTGGAAGTGGACTCCCTCTTGAACAGTGTGACCTTGGGCAAGGTGGCTTCTGCAGCTGAAATAAATCCCTGAAGGAGAGGACAGCTGAAGAGTGTCTTCTGACACCCCTCTCCACACCCTATATCTGGGGTAGCAATTCATTCCTTTAAGGTGGATCTGGACAGCGCATCACCTTATGATCCACCATTATGTCTCATGAAAATGAAACCAAAATTTTGTTTCATTGTCTGGAACTGTTCAGCTGACTAGGGGCCTCATTCATTTACAAATTGGTGATCCAGAGCTCCCCTTAGGTCCATGGCAGACAAGTGCACCACCTTCCACTCCAGCTGTGGGGATGTTCAGTGTACTAAAGGATAAGAAACTCAGCAGAAGGGCCGGTTCCCTCCTCCTGCACAGCACTAACACCTCCCACAAACATCCCCAGTGCACACAGAGCTCAAGGGGGCCTAGCACCTGAGGAGCCACAGCCATTGCCAAAGGCCTGGCTGCTAAAGCCTGGACACCACCTACTGCCAAGGCCTGCAGCCTGGAACTGCTGGATTGGTCTTCAATGCTTTTTCAGAAACCCATTTTCCCCCATTTTCTTCAATTATCCTATAACAATGCATGATGTGTTGACCAGCAATGGTATGTGTTATCAGAAGACATTCTGGATATATAAGTTGTTGATGCTTGGAACTTCTCAAATCCACAGCCGGAGGGAGACAGGCAGATGTTCACAACTCTAATTCTTGTTTCCACTTTTATTTTTAACCTATGTTACTAGTACTAATTATTATAGCAAGCTGTTACTGGGTGATTTTTAATTTTTTTCTAATTTTATATTCCCATTTCTAGAGGTAAGAAAACTGCAGTTTAGAGCAGTTAAACCACACTGACATATAGTCACAAAGCTGTTCTGTTAAGGAAATGAGATACAAACTTTTTTTGTGCCTCAGATAATCATATTCTCTTTATAACCATTCTATAACACTCTTTGTCTGTAATTAGACAAAACCATTAATTTGATGCTATCTTCTGTGGTACATGCTGGTCTTAGTATGCTTCTTTGAGGGACAACCTCTAAGCTCTTGGCCAGAGGCCCAGCTATGGCAAAATGTCCTACTGCTAATTTTCTTGGTTATCTAATGTTGTTCCCCCTTGAGTAATTTTTTTAAACATTTTTTTGTTGAGTACACATATGCTCATTTATCATTTTCCACAAGTTGTTGTTAATTATCAGTTTTGTTTTTCAACATATGAGTCATTTTTCCAAACTTTTCCCTGGAATGAGAATATAATATTTTTATGTTACAAAATTAGTAATTTATAGCATATAATGATAGCAACTGTTTACCCCAAGTCTTCTGAATATCTGACTGTATCGCTATTTCACGCATGAATTTTCACTGTGTAGTGTAATTTTCCAGCAAATTGAGGAAATGGATTTTCATCCATTTTTTTTTAGATTTTGAGAATGTTGAATGATAAATTATGAATTAGCACATTTTAACAAGATGCAATGATTAAAATGAAGTTATAATTTAAGGCATATACCAATTGAAAATGATATTTATTAGGACAAGACTCTATATGTTAATTTCATTTTTCTCTTGTATAAAGTTTTAAATCATTTTACAACTTTTAACTTGAAGTATTTGTACTTTCCAAATCACAAGACAGCTTCAGAACCTCAAGATTGTAATTGACTTTAACCTTTATAAAAAGAGTTTTATGTTGGATACTTCAAAATTAGTTATTTATTTATAATTGTGATAAATTATAAGTAACATAAAATACATTTAAATAATTTTAACTGGACTATTCTATAATATTAAGTATATTGATAGTATTGTGTAACTTTTATCACAATCTACTTTGATTATTTTCTTTATTATTATTGTTTTTTAAAAGAAGCTTTAGGTTATATACATGTTACACCAAAGATATAGAGGATTCCCATATACCTCACCCCTTCTGCCTCCCACACTTTTGCCCATCAACATCTTTCATTAGTGTGGTACATTTGTTACAATTGATGAAAACATTTTGAAGCATTGCTACTAACCATGGTCTATAATTTACATTATGGTTTACACTTTGTACCATACAATTTTATAGGTTTTGACAAAATGTATAATAGCCTGTATCCATCATTACAATGTCTTGCAGAACAATTCCTATGTTCCCAAAAGGCCCCAAGTTACACCTATTCTTCCCTCTCCTTTCCCTCAGACCCTCTGGTGACCACTGTCTTTATATCAATGCTACAAGTTCTTCCATTATTAGAATAATAATAAATCTTCTTTAGTGCATAGTTGCAATCCCCCCTTATGTTTGTTCATTCTTCAGTCTTAAGGATTTGGGGATGGTGATGCCCACTCTGCTTCTAACTGAGAGGGGTTTATATCCCATGGGGTAGATGGCTGGAACTGTCTTGTTTGCAGTTGTAGATACTCTCTATATTTGAGGATGGACATTGTCAATAATTAAACTTTTGTTAGTTGTCCTGGGTGAATCTGATGTACTGCAGGGTAGGTGTTGGCTGCAACATTGCTGAGATTCAGGGATCAAGAGGCATATGAACAGCTGGAAGATTTAAGTCTCTGGGAAACATTAACAGGTATAGTGCTAATTAAAAATAAAAGGGCCATAAGAACCATGTGTAGGAAAATTGTAAATGAGTCCAATCCAACTCTGATACATTGTGGGATAAGTTATCATATATTCCAAGGTGAGGCCTACTAATGGGGTGCCACTTTCCTGGGGTTGTTTGCCCTGCCTGTAGTGTCTAGAAGTCTCTAAAGTCCTCAGGAACACCTCTTCTTGGGCACTATTTACTGTGGAGGTCAGTGAAATCCTCCTAAAATGTGCATGAGTTAACCTCTGGAATGACCTCCTGACTCACTTTGAAATATCTTAGCCATAAGAACTCATTTGTAATTAATATTCTCCCCTTTAGATCAAGGTCTTTTTCCAAGTGCATCGCTAGTTGGTGCTTGGTAATAATCCCTCAATGCCAGGTTGGCTTATCCCTGGGAGTCATGTCCCATGCCAGGGGGATGGTAGTGACTTTATATGCTGAGTTTGGCTTAGAGAGAGGCCACGTTAGAGCAACAAGGATGATTTCAGGAGGTATTTTAGGAAATACGTAATACTAGGCTAAGTTTCAATTTCACAAGAACAAGGTCATGAGTACAAGCGTCAATACCAAGGCCTGGAGTATTGGTCTGTCCTCCTTTGCTAAGCCCTGCCCATGTACTCTAGTGATACTTTCCACTTCATTAGAGAATGTGGCAGGACTCCCCAGGAAGAAATTCAATATTCTTTTGGTTGTGGTGTGTGTCTTCACCAGAAACAACACCCCATGATCACTTCAACACATTCATATTCCATAGAGGCATGCCCCAGGTGAACCCCTTCCCACAGATACCCCACAAGAAATCCCATACCAGTGATCTTCCCCTTCCAATGTTATGACTCTTTTTCAATCCAAAATCTCCCCCAAAACAAAACCAAAAATAAAGAAATAAAAATAATAGTAAAAAATGCAAAATGAAAAATAATAAAATGAAAAATATATAAATAAAAATGAAAAAATTAGAAAATAATGAATATATTTCTTTCCCCTAAGACCTGTTAAATTTTAGTTACAGTGAAAATTTCTTCTGTATGTTCCCTCAGTGTCTTAATTTTTTCACTTTATTTTCAGATAAGCTTTAAGTAACAGAAAAATCACACAGAAAATATAGGAAACTCCCATATACCTCACCTCCTCTCCTTCTCAATTTTCCCCCATCAATAACATCTTACTGAATATGGTATATTTGTTACAACTGATAAATACTGAAGCATTGTCACTAACTATGGTCATTAGTCTGCACTATGGCTCACATTCTGGAGCATACATCTTCACAAGTTCTAACAAAATGCATAACATTCTGTATCCACCATTGCAAGAGCATGCAGAACAATTCCAGTGTCCCCAAATGCCCCATGTTCCATCCATTCCTCCCTAACCCCTCAGTACTGGCAGCCATAGCAAACATTAGGTTGCAATTTTTGAAGAATCACATTCATAGTTTCATGCATTAATATGGACAGCTTCACATATTAGTTCATCTTCTTTGATTAGACACTGTCTATGTTCTCAAGAGACAATTTCCCCTCTATTTGAGAACGTAGCAGGACATTCGAGGAAGGGAATTTAATATTTCCTTGTTTGTTATGTGGGTCTCCACCCACTAAAATAACACTCTAGGACATGATGGGCACTTTCACATTCCACAGAAGCATGCCTCAGGTGTGCACATATCCCCTGACCCCCGACACCCTGCACCAGTTAATGCTCCCCTGTCATATTTTCTAAAAGAACATTCCCACCATTTTAATTTTTTTATAATAATTTTTTTTAATTTTTAAAAGATACTTAGATTATATAAATGTTACACAAAAATTGTAAGGATTCCCATATGCCCCACCTCCCACTCCTCCCACAACCTCCCACATAAACATCCTTCATTAGTGTGGCACATCACCTGCAATAGATATACACATCTTGGGACTTGGTCACTAAGTATGGACCATAGTTCACATTGTAGACCACACTCTCTCACACACAGTTCTGCATGTTATATGATGATATAAAATGACCTATATCTGTCATTTCAATGTCAGTCAGGATAATTCCCAAGTTCTGAAAAAGCCCCTGTATTACAACTGCTTTTCCCCCTCCCTGCCCCTAAAGCATCCAGTGGCCACTGGCTCCACATTAATGTTGTAATTGTGTGAATCACAATATTTCTATAACAGAATACCAGTAAGTCCACTCTAGTCCATAGCTCTTCCTCCAATCCTGTAACCACAGACCTACAAGTCCCCAGAGCTCACCTGTCCCTTCCTCCAGCCTTCCCTTCTGTTCCAAAGATAGTCCAATCTAATCCCCCTACCCTGCTCACTCTTGCATTCTAGCACCGCTGACCCCACTCACATTCCTGCACCACTACCACCCCATCCACTGTCAAACCACCCCCTTCCATTTTATCTTAGGTTTTGCCCATATTGAGCATCAGCTCACCACACTCTACACCCTGTCTGTCTCCTGATAAGTTATCTTTGAAACTCTACCTCTGTGACTCTGCTCAATTTTCTTAGGTCATATCAGTGAGGTCATGTAATATTTGTCCTTTAGTAACTGGCTTACTCCACTCAACATAAGTATTCAAGATTCATCCATGTTTTCCCATGTGTTCATACTTCATTCTTTCTTAAAGCTGAGTAATATTTCATTGTGTGTATATACCAAAATTTGCTTATTCATTCATTTGTTGATGTACACTTGAATTGCTTCCAACTTTTGGTGATAGTGAATAATGTCACTATGAACACTGGTGTGCATACATCTGTTCTTGTACCTGCTTTCATTTTCTCTGGGTATATACCCAGCAGTGGAATTGCTGGATCATATGGAAATTTCTAAAGATAATTTCCTGATGAACCACCAAACTGTCCTCCACAATGGCTGCATCCTTCTACATACCCATCAGCAGTGATTCTCATTCCTCCACAACCTCTCCAACATTTGTAGTTCTCTGTTATTTTTTTTAAATAGCTGCCTATCTAATATGATATCATATCGTAATTTTGATTTGCATTTCCCTGATGTTGAACATCTCTACATGTGCTTTTTAGCCAATTTTTTTATTTTTTGGAAAAGTGTTTATTCAAATCTCTTGCCAATTTTTTAAGTGGGTTGTTTGTCTTTTTATTTTCAAGATGTAAGATTTCTTTATATATGCTGGATATTAGACCCTTATCAGATAAATGGCTACCAAATATTTTCTCCTATTGAGTAGGCTGCCTTTTCACTTTCTTGAAAAACTCCTTTGAGGCATAAAAGTTTTTAATTTTAAGGAGGTCCCATTTATCTATTTTTTTCTTTTGTTGCTTGTTCTTTGGATGTAAAGTTTATGAAACCATTTCCTTTTACAGCATTTCATAGATCTTTCCCTACTTTATCTTTGAGAAACTTTATGGTCTTGGTTTTTATATTTAGATCTTTGATCTGTCTTGAATTAATTCTTATATAGGTCATGAGATGGTGATCCTCCTCTCATTCTTTTGGATATGGATAACAAGTTCTACCAGCACCATTTGTTGAAGAGACCATTTTGTCCCAGTTGAGTGTGCTTGTTGGCCTTGTACTTTGACTCTTTTCATCACACTCATTTAAAAATAACTCCACATTCCCTCTTCCCCATACCTCTGTTAACCATTTTTCTGATTTCTGTGTCTATGAATTTGCCTACTCTAAGTATTTCATATGAGATAAACCATACAATATTTGTCTCTTTGTGTCTGGCATATTTCATGCAACAAGATGTCTTCAAGGTTCATCAATGGTGCAGCATTCACCAGCACTTCATTTCCTTTTTACTGCTGAACAATATCCCATTGTATGGATATACCACATTTGTTTTATGTATTCATCTGTTACAGGACACTTGGGTTTTTCCCCCATTTTGACAATTGTGAATAATGCCACTGTAAATATGCATGACCAAATATCTGTCCAAGTCACTGCTTTCAATTATTTTGGGTATGCACCTAAGAGTGGAATTGTCAGATGCTTTGTGTGTGTATGTGTGTTTCTTTCTTTCTTAGCTTTCCTTTGAAATATGTTTCATTCTGATATCTCTTTATTGCTTTCAGTTAGGGTTACTGGATTAAGACATTTTCTCTTAAGGGCTCTGAACTCCCTGAGCATGGATATTTTTCATGAAGCCTAAGCATGGGAAATGATCTCAGTATTCTATGCATGATGCAAGAGCAGTAACAGCCAAAGAAATACACTTCATAAATTCAAGTTAGTCTAACAGATTAAAACAAAAGATAAAGATATATCTAGTTCAAAAATAAAATTGCATAGTTCAGTTTAACCACCATCTCTACCAAAATAAATAAATAATCGAACAAATGTGTCCACTTTACAATGGTGCAGTAGTATATTCCTAGATGAATGCTGCATAATAATTTAAGACAAGGAGAATTAGATCCTGTTAAGTTTACTTGTTCTTCCATTTGGCTTTTCTGTGTAACAAACCATTCCACATTTTGTTAAATAAAACAAGTGTTTCTTTATGCTCAGGGGTTCCATGGCTTAGAAATTTGGGTAGTCAACAGTGAGGATGGCATTTCTCTGTTCCATGATGTCTGGAGTCACAGGAGGGTGATTTTAATGATTGAGGCTGGAACACCTACACTTAGGGAATTCACTTCTGAGAGGCTTCTATACTCACAGTTCTGACACCTTGGTTTGGATAACTTGAAGGTGGATGCAACTAGGATTTTTACCAGGGTATCTAATGAAGCTGTTTTGTGGTTTGGGCTTCTCCTAGCATACTGGGTTCTGAGAAGGAGCATCTCAGTGAGGAGCCTCAGGAAAGGGAGTTTCCTGATAACACTGGTAGCAGTTAGTTGGCTTTATCTGACCCAGCTTGAAATGTCAGTGTCAGTTATATCATACTCTAATGTTTCCATCAGATGCAAGCCCACCTGTAGTCAAGAGGAGGCGACATGACTCCGCCTCTTGTTGGGAAAATTGACAAGTCCACACACTCCAAGAGCATGTGGGAGGAGTGAAAGAGCTGCAGCCATCATTGGAAAATACAATTTGCCATACTTGCACATTATTATCACTTTGCTTCCATTTCCCAAGTATGCATGGCCATATATTTATGTGGTACTCTCAAGCACCACCTGTAAAATTATGCACAAAGGTGCTGAAATCTGCCTTGGATGTTCTGGTGCTGCTACCTGGAACTTGGATTCTACTTAAAATATCTTATATGCATTACTAATGAAGGAAATTCATATTCAATTATATTATGAAAGCAGCTTTCTTGAGAATGTTAATAATTTTACAGCAAAATTATAGTATTAAAGATGAAATTCAGAAGCAATTGTTTTTGTTCAGACACAAAGTGTTGAGATAGCTTTAAGAGGGAAAATAAAGAACATGGGTTGTCATAGAATACTATAAATTTTTAAACATTAAAATGGAATTAGGGAAAAATATAAAATATTTATGAAATATTATCTTCTATACCCATTGTGGACTGATGTTATATAAAAAAATCTGTTTCCCAAAGAATAAAAATTTAAAAAAAAAAGGCTGCTATAAAATGCATTCCGGTTGACATCTCTTTTATCCAAACATTAAGATTTTCTTTGGTAAACACAACTGGAATCTCTGCTGAGGGCAATTTGCTTTGCTGAGCCTACATTTCCCCGGTTACTAAATGAGTTTTTCCAAAAAATAAAATATGTAATATACATGAAATGTGGATAAGTGCACCAAATTCTACCAAGAAATATACTTTATTTTTACTAGGTAAAATTACCTTCCACATTAGGAAAATTTCTGCTCAGCATTTATAGATCATTAGCATACATGCATGTGATTATTTGGTTTATGAGTATATCATTTATTTTATAAAGTAGACAACTAAAATATATTTATTAAGATTAAATAATTGACATTTAGACAACTGAATACAGCTGCATGGTACCTATGATTAACCTATTAAAACGTTAGGAGTAACGTAAGTAAACAAATTAAGCTATAATTCAACTATGCACACAGATAACACCTAACAATTTTAAATAAATTCAAAAGTTATAAAAATATTCTCCTGCAGGAACTTTTACTGCTCTTAGTTATAGATATCTTTTTCATTTTTAAAGTCATGTAGATGTTTACATTGCTTGAAAGAACATTTATCTTCTAGAACAAAATTTTAAATTATCCATAAAAATCTCTGAAATGGTACTGATTCATTCTATCTGATGGTGTCAAAAATCAGTTGGTTTGGGGAGCAGATGTGGTTCAAGCAGTTGAGCACCTGGTCCAAGGATGGGAGGTCCCAAGTTCGGTTCCCAGTGCCTCAAAAAAAAAAACAAAATACTAAAAACAACAAGCAATCAAATGAAAAAACCAACTCAGGGGAGCCAATGTAGTTCAGTGTTTGATGACCATATTCCCACTTATGAGGTTCCAGGTTCAATATCCAGCCCTGGTACCTCAAAAAAAAAAAAAAATCAATTGGTCTTAGAGTTTTGCATCTATACTTTATTGTAGTGTTTACCATGATATATTATTTTAGCTCATATATTTGTTCCAACATTGGACTTTTCACTGAGGATAGAGTTCATTCTGAACATCTTTCCATGTCTGGTATTTACCACTGTAAATAAGAATATCCTACCAAAAAATGGACATTCATTTAAATCTATCAATTGGTTGAATAAATAAAAGAATGGATGTTAATTTATTTCTGAGAAATTACTTAATCTACAACCATATTTCCAAAAGTTTTTTTTAGCAAAACTGACTACATTGAGTTAGTTGTTATGACTTGTAATGGTTAATTTCATGTGGCAAACTGGTTATGTTTTGATGGCCAGTTGTTTGTCCAAATACCAGCCTGATTGTTACTGTGTTAGTATTTCATGGATGGGGTTAGCATTTGCATTTAATTGACTGTAAGTAAAAGAAGTGACTCTCAGAAATGTAGGAGGTCCTCATCCAGTCAGTTGGAGGTCTTAAAAATGAGATCTGAGAGTTTCAAGAATCAGAAAGAATTCTGCCTCAAGACCACACCTCCCATTCCTCGTTGACCTCCCCAAAAGAATCTGACTAAAGACTTCAACACCATTCCTCCAGATTTCCAACCCTTGGCCTGCTCTATGAAATTCAAAATTGCCAGAAAGAAAGAGGTTAGAAAATGTGGGACATTATAAGCATATAACCTTAGTGAGCATTCCTCTTAAATATGACTATTCATTTATTCACAGCTTATTTTTTACCTTTTAAAAAAATAATTTATAACATATAGAAAAGTTGAAAAAATAATATAGAGAATTGGCACATTCCTTTACTATTGACTGACTTCTTTGTGTACATGCACATACACACAAACACATGTACACAAGGCCGCAAACACACACAAAAAATGGTAAATCAGAGAGAAAGGGAGAAGGAGGAGGAGGAAGGGAAGAAAAAGAAAAGGGAAGAGTAGGTGTTAAATGAAGGCATTTTGGGGACATAGGAAATGTCCTTCCTGACATTGCAATGACGGATACAGGCCATGGTACATTTTGTCAAAACCTATAAAATTGTGTGGGGAAACGTGTAAACTATAATGTAAACTATAGTCCACAGTTAGTAGCAATGCTTCAATTTGTGCTCATCAATTGTAACAAATGTACCACACTAATGAAGGATGTTGTTAATGGGAGAAATTGTGGGAGGGGCAGAGGTGGGGCATATGAGAATCTGCTATATTTTTGATGTAACATTTATATAATCTAAAGCTTCTTTAGAAATAAAAAATACAATTAAAAAAAAAAGAAAATGAAGATGAAGGAGGAAGAGGAAGAGGGGCAGGACGAGGAAGACAATAAAGAAGGGAAAACCTACAGATAATAGTTATAAGAATTATGGTACTTCATTTAAATCTTCAGTGTGTATTTCCTAAAATAATGGACAATTTCTTTCATAGCATTCCTCAAATATCAAAATCAGGAATTTAATGTTGGTATAAATCTCTCTTATCTCTAGACATTATTCAAATATTGCCAATTACTCAATGTTAGTACCAAAAGTTGTATTAGTCAAGTTTCCCCAGAGAAACAAAACCAATAGGATATATGTGTGGGTGATAATGTGTGTGATTCATTGTAAGGAATTCGCTCTGGAGATTGTGGGGCCTGGCAAGTCCCAATTCTGTACAGCAGGTCAGAAGCCAGAAATTCCAGGAGAAGTGGAGATGAAGTGTTTAGTCAGACTGTGTAGCGAAGGTTGAGGCTGAATGGAGGATGTAGTCTAGAGTCAGAATTTCTTCTGTTTCTTGAAACCCTCAGTTCTTGCTTTGAGAACATCTAACTGTCATTGCAACATCATTCAGGAGGATTCCAATGTCCTGAGAATGCCCCCATATTACACCTAGTTTTCTCTCTCCCTTCCCTCAGGACCTCTGGTGGCCGCTGCCTCCACATCAATGATAAAACTTCTTCCATTACTAGAATAACAATAAGTCTGTAGTAGGATAGCTGTAAGTCTACTCTAGTCCATTGTTCATCCCAGAGATTAAACTATAATGTAAACTATGATCCACACCAAAAAAAGTTTAACCCAGGTTATGAAAACTAGTAAATAAATGTCATGTTATGCCAGAAAAAAAAAAAAGAAAGATCTTTAACTGATTTGCTGAGGACAATCTCCTTTACATAAAGTCAACTGATTGTAACTGGTAATCCCATCTGCAAAATACCTCCACAGTAACAACTAGGCCAGCGCTTGACCAAACAATTGGCAGTATAACCAAGATGACACATAATTTGATGGGATAGCCTTCAAATAACCCAGTAGATAACCCAGTAATAGCCATGTTTTAGTCATTTGCTAACCTTTGATTATAGATTTTTTTCTTTCACATTCTGTCCCTAACCTCTGCCTATCTTACTAACCTTATTTTCATCCATTCTAGCCTCTCACCCCTAGGTCCATCCCTGATCTTCCAGATAATCAGTAACTTTTTATTATTTAATGCGCTACTTCTGAATAACAAATCCTGTGGCTTGCAAATTCTGGGAGTTTCTCAATTGTCAAAGGACAACTTTTTTCCCCCTGGATGATCTAAGGTGGTTGTTTTGTTTTAGAGTTTTATAATACTTTTATAATTATTTTGTAATATTTCATTATGATGTGTGATAAGTAACAAGTATTGATATTACTGGAGCAGTTTCTTTAAATATGGGGAAATGAGGCACAGATTAAGTAAATAAGAGGCTAAAGGGGATTTAAGCACATAAAAGGTAATGATAGAAATCATCTATTATTGACTAACAGAAATTTTGGTTGAACAAAGCAATTAAGATATAGCTAAGAGAGCTGTAAATCTTGTTAAAGTTGTGGTTACTTCATGGAAGTTTCTTTCTATTTGCAGTAACTGAAAGATTTCAAAACCCTTCAACTTCTGCTCAATCACTCTGGAGTTGAAGTAAATGTAAGTTGTTATTATTTTGAATTTATTTATGCTCTATTCATTTAAATATACGTTTGTTGGGTGTCTAGTTTATGATTTATAGAGATGGTACCTGAGGCATAATTCTTGCAGAGCCAAGAGACACATTTGAAAACAAATAATTATGATAATGTAGGTGCAAAACTCTAGATATATATGAGGAAAACACATTCCGCAGCAATTGTTTCTGTTTGGGAGCATCAGGGAAAATTACCCAGAAGAGGTGGGTTTAGAGCTGAGTCAGGAAGGAAGAAGTATGCACCAGGAAGAAGAGGGGAAGAAAACTCCAGGTGGGGGAAAATACAAATTAGCATAGAAGAAAGAAAATGATAGCTTAATGTGGTACAGAGCACAGTGAGGTAATGAGAGCACATTGAAAATAGGTTGCCTGTTTATCTGGCAGATAGATTGGAAAGGCTCTTGCTGCCCATTAAAGAGAAGCTTCAACTTCTTTATTAATACTTTACTAATTGATAAAAAAGCCTCTTGCTTTTTTTCTCTCAAACACTTCCTTTCCCTCTCCCCTCCACCCTAACCCTCTCCCAGTAACTTCTAATCTGCTTTCTGTTTATGCAAATTTACCATTTCTAGTAATCTTTTAGAAGTCGTATCATACAATTTTTAGCCTTATGTTTTCACAGGGCTGCATCATTTTACATTCCCATCAACCCATCACAATGCACTAGAGTTAAAATTTTTCTGCATCCTTTCCAATACGGAGTAATTTCCATCTTTCAAATCATAGCCATCCTTGTGGATGTGAAATGGTATCTCATTTTGATTTTAATTTGCATTTCCCTACTTGCTAATTATGTTGAGTATCTTTTCTTGGATTCATTGGCCACTTGTATATCTTTTCCAGAACGATGTATGTACAAGTATTTGCCCATTTTAAAAATTTTGCTTATCTTTATTGTTGAGCTGTAGGAGTTCTTTATATATAATGGATATTAAATTGGTATCTGATATATGGCTTGAAACTATTTTCTCCCATTCTGTAGGATTTTTTACTTTCTTGATAATTTCCTTTGGTGCACAAAAGTCTTTAATTTTGAAAAAATCAAATTTATCTGTTTCTTCTATTGCTCGTGCTTTGGGTGTCATATTTAAGAACTTTTTGCTGAATCACAGGTCCATGAAGATTTGCTTTTATTTTCTTAAGAGGTTTATAGTTTTAGCTCTTACATTTAGATCCTTGGTCTGTTTTGAATTGCTTAATATATAGTGTGTGTGGTATGGTTCTGCCTTCATTCTTCTGCATGTGGATATCCAGTTTTCCTGCACCATTTGTTAAAGAGACTATTTTTTCCCCTCTGTTTGTACTTAGCATCCATAACAAAATCAATTTACCATAGGTGTTGTGGATTTATTTCTGGACTTGCAACTCTATTCCACTGATCTATCTGTCTATCTTTGTACCAGTGCCATGCTGTTTTGATTACTGTCACTTTGTAAACAAACTTGAAATTGGGAAGTGTGAGTTCTCCAACCCTGTTCTTTTTTCAAGAAGATGGTTTGGCTATTTGGGTCTCCTTGCAGTTCCATATGAATCTGAATATTGGTTTTTCCATTTCTGCAAAAAAGAGTGCTGGAAATTTAACAAGTATTGCACTTAATTTATAGATACCTTTGGGTAATTTTGACGTAGTAATAAAGTTAACTCTTCCAACCCATGAACACAGAATATTTTGCCATTCATCTAGGTTTTCTTTAAGTTCTTTCAGCAGGCTTTTGTAGTTTTAGTATTTATGTCTTTTGTATCCTTAAATTTATTCCTAAATTTATTCCTAGATATTTTATTCTTTTAGTTGCTCTCATAAGTGGAAATGTTTTCTTAAATCCTTCTTAAGATTGTTCATTACCAGTATATAGAAACACAGTTGTTTTTGCCTCTTGATCTTGTACCCTAACACTCATAGTGAATTAACTTACTAACATTAATAGTCTCCTTTTGGGTTTCTTTAGGTTTTCTATATATAAGATCATGTCAACTACAAATAGATATTTTTATTCTTCCTTTGCAAATTTGATACCTCTTATTTCTTTTTCTTGATTGCTCTGGCAAGTATTCTAGTATAATATTGAGTAGCAGTGGTGAAAGTGGGTATCCTTGTTTCATTCCTGATCTGATGGGGAAACTACATTTGTCAGTATTGAAAATATGTTGTTAACTGTTTTTTTTCCATAAATGGTCTTTATCATGTTTCTGAGTGTTTTTATGAAGAGGCTACATTTTGTAAAATGCCTTTCTGCATCTATTGAGGTAATTTTTTGTTTCATTCTATTTATGAAGTGTATTATATTGATTTTTCTTATTTTGATATTGACATTTTGTATTTTGAACACACTTGGTCATGGTGTATAAACTTTTAATATGCCATTGGAGTTCGTTTGGCAGTATTTTGTTAAGAATTTTTCCATCATATTCATAAGGGAAAATAGGTTGTAATTTTATTTCCTTGCGATGTCTTTAGCAGCCTTTGATATCAGAGTAACACTAGTCCCATAGAATGAGTTAAGAAGTATTCACTCCTCTTAAGTTCTTAGGAAGAGTTTTAGAAGGATTAACATTTATTTAAATGTTTGGTAGAATACACAGTTAAGCCATCTGGTCCTGGACTTTTCTTTGGTGAAGGTTTTGATTATTGATTCCATCTCTGTCCTTGTTATAAGTTTATTGATGTTTTCTACTTATTCTCAAGTCATTTTATATAATTGCTGTGGTTTCTAGGAATTTTTTTATTTCTTCTAAAGTATCTAGTTTGTTGCAATAAGGTTTTTCATAATATTCTCTTGTAAGCATTTTTATTTCTGTAAGTTCATTAGTTTTATCACCATTTGCCTTTCTGGTTTCGGTTATTTGCATATTTTCTCTTTTTCCTTTGACAGTTTAGTTAAAGTCTTGCCAATTTTATTGAATTTTTTGAAGAACCAGCTTTTTATTTTGTTTATTCTCTCAATTGATTTCCTCTTTTCTATTTCATTTACTTCTGCCATAATTGTAATTATTTCCTGTCTTCTGCTACCTTTGGGTTACTCTACTCTTGTTTTTCTAGTTTCTCAAGAGGTAAAGTTAGGTTATTACAGATCTTCCTTCTTGTTAAATACAGGCACACATAGCCATAAATTTCCCTCTGCGTACTACCTTTGCTACATACCATGTGTTTGTTATGTTTTGTCTTTGTTTTCATTGGCCTCTAAGTATTTTCTATTTTATCTTTTCATTTCTTCTTTAATCTATTGGTTGTTTAAGTGTGCAGTTTAATATCCACATATTTTTTTTTATTTGCCAGTTTTTCTTCTGTTACTGATTTCTAGCTTCATTCCATTATGACCAAAGAAGTTCCTTTTTTATGATTTAAATACTTTTAAATTCCTTTAGACTTCTCTTGTGCCCTAATAGATAGTCTATTCTAGAGAATAATCCACCTTTTCTTGCAAAAATTATCTTCTGCCAGTGTTGCATAAAGGGTTTTATATATGTCAGTTAGATCTGGTTGATTTATACTGTTTTTTAGGCCTATATTGCTTTGCTTTATTGATCTTCTGTTTAGATGTTTTATCAAGAATTGAAAAAGGTGTATTGAAATATCCAACTTTTGTTGTAGAGGTGTCTATTTCTCCCTTCAATTCCTTCTGTTTGTCTCATCTATTTTAGCACTCTGCTGTTAGGGACCTATATGTTTGTACTTGTTAAATCTTCTTGTTTAATGGACCCTTTCATGGATATTTAATGTTTTTCTTCATCTCATATAGCAGTTTTTTACTTAAAGTCTATTTTGTCTGATATTAGTATAGCTAGCCTTTCTTTTGTTTGTTACTTGCATGAAGTTTTTTTGCAATTCTTTCATAGATCTTTCATGGACCCATCTAAAGTGGGTCTCTTATAAACTGCATATAATTGGATACTGTTTTTAAATCCATTCTGCCAATCCCTGGCTTTTGAATAGAAGGTTTACTTGATTTAAATTTAAGGAAATTAGTGATAGGGCAAAAGTTTCATCTGCCCTTTTTCTAATTGTTTTTTATTAAGTTTCACAATTTTTTTGTCCCTCATTTCCTCCATTACTGCCTTGCTTTTTGTTTAGAGGATCTTTTGAAATAAGTCATTTTCTCTCATATTTTTTCCTTTTGTGTAGACTTTTTAGACATTTTCTTTGTGGTTACCATGGAGATTAATTTTAGCACACTAAATCTATTGCAATTTAGTTTGTGTTGGTCCCAACTTTTCTTCAATAACCTACACACACACAATAATTATATCTCTCCATCTCTTCCTTTTATATTGCTCATGACACAAATTATATCTTTATGTATTGTGTGTCCAGTAACAAAGACTATTACTTTGTATTGGTCACCCAAAGGGGTCTGATGCAAAGTACCAGAAATCTGTTGGCTTCATAAAGGTTATTTATTTGGAGTAGAAGCTTACAGTTACAAGATCCTGAAGGTATCTTGTACATAGAGGGTACTCTCTAGGTACCCTAACACATTCTGTGTTTATGCATTGGAAGACTAGATATAGTTAAGATGTCAATTCTACCCAAACTTATTTACAGATTCAATGCAACCCCAATAAAACTCTCAACAGCCTTTTCTGCAGAAAAGAAAAAGCCAATTATCAAATTTATCTGGAAGTGTAAGGAGCCTGGATAGCTAAAAATGTCTTAGAAAGTAGAATAAAGATGGGAGATGCTCACTTCCTGACTGTAAAGCATATTACTTAGGTAAGTGGTAAAAACAGCATGATACTGGCATAAAGACAGATACATTGACCAATGGAACCAAGTTGAGAACTCAGAAATAGACCCTTACATATATAGTCAAGTTATTTTTGACAAGACTGTCAAGCCCTCTCATTTGAGAAAGAACAGTCTATTCAACAAATGGTCCTGGGCAAACTGAATATTCACATACAAAAGAAAGAAAGAGGACCCTTATGTCACATCTTATACAAAAATTAACTCAAAATGGATAAAGGATCTAAACATAAAAACAACAGCCATAAAACACTTAGAAGGAAATGTAAGAAACATCTTCAAGCTCTTCTGGTAGGCAGTAGTTTCTCAAACCTTATATCAAAAGCATGAACAACAAAAGAACAAATAGATAATTTGGGATTCAACAAAAGTATACACTTTTGCACCTCAAAGGACTCTGTCAAAAGGAAACCCATTTAACGGGAGAAAATATTTAGAAATCATATATCCTTAAGGGTTTAATATCCATGATATAAAAAGAGATGCTACAACTCAAAAATAATAAGACAAACTACCAGATTTAAAAACGGGCAAAAGGCTTGAATACACATTTGTCCAAGGAAGAAATACAAATGGTGAAAAAAGACATGAAAAATGTTCAGCATCACATCACTAGGGATTAGGGAAATGCAAAGCAAAACTACAATGAGATATCATTCTACACCTACTAGAATGGACACTATTAAAATGTTGGAGAACTACCATGTTGGGTGGATATGGAGAGATAGGAATTCTCATTCACTGTTGGTGGGAATGAAGATTGGTAGAGACACTGTGGGGTGCTGTTTGGCAGTTCCTAAGGAAGTTGAATATAGACTTGCCATGTGACTGGCAATACCACTACCAGGTATTACCCAGAAGAACAGAGACAGTGACATGAACAGACATCTGCACACTGATGTTCATAGCGGTATTATTCACAATTGCCAAAATGTGGACACAACTCAGGTGTCCATCAACCTATGAATGGATAAACAAATTGTGGTGTATACACCTGATGGAATATTATGCACCTGTAAGAAGAAATGAAGTCATGAAGCATATGATAACATGGATGAATGGGATCATTATGCTGAGCAAAGCAAGCCAGACACAAAAGGACAAATACTGTATGATTGTACTATTATGAACAAAATATGTTGGTAAGCTCATGGAGTTAATAATTAGAATACAGGTTGCCAGAAAATTGAATGAGGGTACAGAATGGAAAGCTGAGGTCTAGTTTATGCAGAATTGGTAAAATGGTTGTAAATCTTTGGAAATGAATAGAAATGGTGAAAGCACAACATATTGTTTGTGACTAGTGGCACTATTACATGGGTATGACAGTGGTTAAAAGGAAAATTCTAAGGACATGGGTATTGCTAGAAGGAAAGCAAAAAATGAACATGGCATTGTATAATATAATGAAACCATTTGTGAATTATGAATATGTGTAATATTGTATATATGATGGTTTTTACAAAATATCAATACAAATAAACCAGAGAGACAGAAACAGAATAACAGTTATGAATAGCAGGGGAAGGATAGAGAAATTGAGAGATGATGAATAATTTTGTTTGTCTGTTTTATTATTATTATTGTTATTGGAATAATGAAAGTGCTCTAATAATGATTGAAGTGATGATGCTTATCTATGGTTATACCAAACACCACTGACTAAACTTTGGATGGATTTATACCTTATTAATATGTATAAATAAAATTGATTTGTTTAAAAAGTGAGACCTCCTCAAAATTAAACATATTTGTTCTTCAAAAGACATCATCAATAAATTAAAAAGGCCAGCATAGTCAATGGGAGACAATAATCAGAAAACACATATTTTGTAAGAGTTTAATATTCATGTTATACAAAGAGATCATACAACTCAAAGAAAAACAAACAAACAACCCAATTAAAAATCAGTGAAAGTCTTGAATAGACATTTTTCCAAAGAAGACCAAATGGCCAAAAAGCACATGAAAAAATCTTCAACATCACTAGCTATCACGGAAATTCAGATCAAAACTAAAATGATATACCATTTCACTTTATAGAATGGCCATCATTTAAAAAAATAAAAACAGAAAACTACAAGTGCTGGAGAGGATATGAGACATAGGAACATTCCTTCAGTGTTGATGGGAATGTAGAATGTTGCAGCCTCTGTGGAAAACAGTTTGGTGTTTCCTCAGGAGGCTGAATAAAGAACTGCTGTATGATCCAGCTATCCTGTTTCTAGGAATATATTCAGGAGATGTGAAAGCAAGGAAGGGAACAGGCATTTGCACACCAATATTCAGAGCAGCATTATTCACAATTGCTAAAATATGGAAACAGCCCAAGTGTCCATCAACAAATGAATGGCTATAGAAAAGGTGGTATATATATAATGGAATACTATTCATCTGCAAGAACAAATGAATTTGGGATGCACATGACAACATGGATCAGTCTGGAGGACATGATGTTGAGTGAAATAATCCAGACACAAAAGGACAAATATTGTATATTCCCACTGATATGGACTAATTATGATGACTAAATTCATGGAGGTAAACTCTAGAGTACAGGTTACTAAGAAATTGAATGTGTGTTGAGAAAGGGAACTGATACTGAATATATAGAGAACTTTTACTGAGGTTTATTATAAAAATGTGGAAATGAATAGAGTTGATGATAACACATTATAGTGAGTATAACTAATATGGCTAATTCATAAATGTGATTGTGGCTGAAAGGGGTAGTGTGTGGATATAAACGTCAATTGAAAAGAAGCTAGAGCATAATCTAGGGAATGTAAAACATAGTGATTGCAGTGGTGGTTGAAGATTGTGGTTAATACTATAAATATAGTTAGTTCCTAGTTTGTAATAAAAGTTTCACAACAATGCAAAATGGTAGTGGTGGGGTGATGCATGGGACACTGTATGATGATATGCATGTTTGTTTTGTAAATTAACAACTTTTACCATACACTTACATTTTATATATGTGCATGTATGTATGACATACTTCAATAAAATTTTATAAAAACAAAAAAGAGATTATACAACTCAATGATGAAAAGACAAGCAACCCAAATGAAAAAAATGGACAAAAGACTTGAATAGACATTTTTCCAAAGAGGAAATACAAATGGCCAAAATCACATGAAAAAAATGTTCAATATCACTAGCTATTATGGAAATACAAATCAAAAATACAAAGAGATACCATTTCACACCTTATACAATGGCCATTATTTAAAAACTTGAAACAACAAATGCTGGAGAGATTGTGAAGAAATAAGAACACTCCATCAATGCTAGTGTGAATGTAGAATGGTGCAGTCTCTCTGGAAGACAATTTGGTAGAACCTCAAGAGGCTGAATATAGAACTGCTGTAGGATCCAGCAATCTTGTTACTAGGAATATATACAAAAGAACTGAAAGCAAGGACACGAACTGACATTTGCACACTGAAGTGCATTCACAATTGCTAAAATATGGAAAAAGCCCATGTGTCCAAAAACCAATGTATAAACAAATTATGGTATATACATACAAAGGAATACAACTCATCTTTAAGAAGAAATGAAATCTGGATTCATATGACAATATGGATCAGCCTTAGTGGACATTCCGTTGAGTGAAATAAGACAATCACAAAAGGACAAACTGCATGGTCTCACTAACATGAGCCAAAAATGATGAGTAAACCCATGGATGTGAATTGTAGAGTATATGTTACTAGGAGAGCAAATGTGGGTTGAGAATGGGAGTTGAGCTAGAGAACAACCTAAGAATGTATATCATAGTAATTTCAGTGGTGGTTGAAGACTGTGGTTAGTAGTATAAATATAATAATGTTCTCCTTTTACAAAGTGTTAAGAATATGGTGATACATGGGATAATTACCACTAATGTAACTTATGGATGATAGTAATATTGTAATATTTTTGCAGCAGTATCAAAGAAGATATTATATCAATTCTAATGGACAACAATAGAAAGGTATAAGGGGATATGAGAGTTTTCCTTTTGAAGCTATGAAAATGTTCTTAGAATGACTGAAGTGATGATAGCACAACTCTGTGAAGAATATGAGAGTGCCTGAGTATACACTTTGATTGTATTGTACAAAACATGGGACTGTATAACACAGTGAATCCAGTGATGGAAGACGGATATGGTTAACAGAACAAATAAGGGAAAATTCTCTCATGAACTATACACATATTTAATACTAATACAGGGTTTTAATGTTTGGGTGGGTTTGGGGAAAAATACACCAAATGAAAGATATGGTCTGTACTTAGTAGTATTTTGACAAAGCTCTTTCATAATTTGTAACAAATGTTTCACAACAGTGCGAGGTTTTGTTGGTGGGTCGATGTATGGGATACACGTATGATGTTATGCATGTTTGTTTTGTGAGTTCACAACTTTTACTAGACACTTATTGTTTATGTATATTCATGTATGAACTATATATGTCATTAGAAATTTTTAAATAAAAAGATTAATATGCAAATATCAGCAGTGTTTCTATATACTACTAATGATAAATCTGAGGAGGAAGTCACAAAAACATCAATTTACAATAGCGACTAAAAGAATCAAATATTTAGGAATAAACTTAACCAAGGACATAAAGAACCTGGATGCAGAAAAGTACAAAACCTTGCTAAAGGAAACCGAAGAAGACTTAGGAAGGGCATTCTATGTTCATGGATTAGAAGACTAAATATCATGAAGATATCAATTCTACCCAAGCTTATTCACAAATTCAACACAACCCCAATAAAAATTCCAACAATCTTTTTTTACAGGAATGCAAAAAACACTTATCAAATTTTTTTGGAAGGGTAAGGGGCCCTGAATAGCCAAAAATCTGACTAAAAAGAATGAAACTGAAGGACTTTCACTTCATGATTTTAAGGCCAATTACTTAGATGCGGTGGTGAAAACAGCATGTACTGGCAGAAAGATGGGCATATTGACCAATGGAAGTGAATTGAGAATTCATAAATAGACTCTCCCGTCTATGGCCAAGTGATTTTTGACAAGGCTATCAACTCTCTGAGCTGAATCCAAACTGTCTATACAACAAATGGTGCTGGGAGAACTGGACATGCACATTGAAAAGAAAGAAAAAGGATACCATCTCACATCTGATACAAAAATTAACTCAAAATGGATCAAGGACCTATGTATAAAAGCTACAACCATAAAGCTCCTAAAAGAAAATGTAGAGAAACAGCTTCAAGGTCTTGTGGTAGGTGAACACTCAATGAACTTCTGAACAGGAAAAACCCAAATAGACCCAGACTATATCGTGCTATATTCAAACTGTTAAATGCCAAAGATAAAGAGAGAATTCTAAAAGCTACAATAGAGACACAAGAGGTCACATACAAGGAAACCTCTATATAATTAAGTGCTAGTTTCTCATCCAAAACCAGGGAAGCAAAAATGCTGTGGGATGTCATATTTAAAGAGCTGAACAGAAAAACTGCAAACCATTCAGTAATAAAAAGGAATGAAGTCCTAAAATATGCAATAACATGGATGAACCTTGAGGACATTATGCTGAGTGAAATAAGCCAGACACAAAAGGACAAATATTGTATGATGTCTCTGATTTGAAACAATTAGAATAAGCAAATTCATAGAGTCAGAGATGGAGTAGAGGTCGGAAATGGGAAGTTAAGGCTTAAAATGTGCAGAGTTCCTATTTGGAATGATGCTTTGGTAATGGATGGTGGTGTTAGCAGCACAACATTTTGAACACAATTAATAGCATGGAAATATATATCTGAACATGATTAAAAGGGGAAAATGCTAGATTGTAAGTATGGTAACAGAATAAAAGTTTTTTAAAAAATCCATGGGAATACACTACACAGTGAACCTTAAGTTAAATCATAGACTTTAATTAATAGTACAATTATAAAAATATTCTATCAGAAATTTTAACAAATATTCCACACCAATGTAAGGTGTTGGTTGTAGCGTGATAAATGAGATCCTATAATTTATGCACAATTTTTCTGTAAACCCACAGCTCTCTAAGATACAAAAAATAATAAAAAATTTAAAAAACAATGCTGTACCACACAAAGAGTATACCCTAATGTCAACTCTGGGCTATAGTTAATAGTACAACTATAACAATATTGTTTCAACAATTGTAACAAAAGTACCACACTAACATCAGCTATTAATAATAGGGGGTATATTTAGTTGGTACTGATACCAACTAAATAGGATGAGTAAACTGATGGAGTTAAACTTTAGAGTATAGGTTACTAGGAGACAGAATGTGGGTTGAGAAGGGGGAGCTGATGCTGAATGTCTGTAGAATATTTAATAAGGTGGATTGCAAATTTGTAGAAATGGATAGAGTTCATGGTAACACATTATAGTTAGTATAACACTACCAATTTATAAATGTGAAAGTAGCTGAATGGGTTAGTCTGTCTAAGGAAGTTAATGTCAGTTGAAAGAAAGTTAGAGGATAACATAGGGACTATATAACATAGTGATTTTGGTGGTAGATGAGGATTGTGGTTAATAATATGAATGCAAGAATGTTCCTCTATTACATGATGTTAAAATATGGTGATACATGTGAAAAATACAACAAATGTAATTTATAGACTATAGTTAAAAGTAAGATTGTAATATTTTGTAGCAAAGTCAAAGGAGGAACTGTATCAATTCTCAAGGCCAAAAAAAAAAAAA